>CM027120.1:33507664-33696682 GCA_015476505.1 Urochloa ruziziensis | reverse complement strand
GGAAAGGAAAAAGATGATCATGATTACAGTACCAGAACTGATGTACCAAATTGCAAAGAGGGGCTGAAAAGGTTGGGTATCACACTTGATTTTTTGCAGTGGAAGGCATGTAATGGTGTTACTGACAAGGGTTTTGAGGAATTATTGAAACTCGTGAAGAAGATTCTTCCCGAGGGTGAGGAATTGCCATCAACAACGTGGGAAGCAAAATGTGTTGTTTGCCCTCTTGGTTTAGAGGTGCAGAAGATACATGCGTGTCCTAATGACTGTATCCTATATCGTGGTGCTGAATACGAAAATTTGGATTGTTGTCCGGTTTGCAAATGCACACGCTACAAGATCAGGCGGGATGACCCTGGTGAGGTTGATGGGGAGACTATTAAGAACAAGATTCCTGCGAAGCTGGTGTGGTATTTTTCTTTAATACCACGTCTGAAGCGTTTGTTCAGAAACAAAGAGCATGCCAAGTTGATGCGATGGCACAAGGAAGAACGTAAGAACGATGGTACGTTGAGGCACCCCGCCGATGGATCCCAGTGGAGAAACATTGACCGAGCATGCCCAACGTTCGATGCTGATGCAAGAAATTTAAGGCTTGGTTTAAGTACTGATGGCATGAATCCATTTGGTGAAATGAGTAGTAGTCATAGCACTTGGCCTGTGACTGTATGTATCTATAACTTACCTCCTTGGCTATGCATGAAGCGGAAGTTCATTATGATGCCGGTGCTTATCCAAGGTCCAAAGCAACCTGGCAACAACATCGATGTTTATCTAAGACCATTGCTTGACGAACTTAAACAACTGTGGAAGGAAGAAGGTGTTACTATGTGGGATGAGTACAAACAGGAAAGTTTTAACCTTAGGGCACTACTTTTCATCAACATCAATGATTGGCCTGCACTAAGTAACCTGTCCGGACAAACAAACAAAGGATATAAAGCATGCACCCATTGCTTAGATGATACTGAAAGCATCTATTTGAAGCATTGTAGAAATGTTGTTTACATGGGTCATCGTCGATTTCTTCCTTCAAAGCACGAACTACGAAAGAAATGTCCACACTTTGGCGGGGATGCGGAGCACCGTACAAAGCCGATACACCGCAATGGACAAGATGTATTTGATATGGTGAAAAATGTAGAAGTAATATTTGGAAAGGGAGATGGAAGCCAACCTGTCAAGGCAGGTGAGGATGGGCGTGCCGCGACGTGGAAGAAAAAGTCTCTCTTTTGGGAGCTTCCTTATTGGAAATTGTTAGAGGTTCGCAACGCAATTGATGTGATGCATCTGACGAAGAATCTTTGTGTGAACTTGATCAGCTTCCTTGGTACTTATGGGAAGCCAAGACATACACTGGTAGCACGGCAGGAACTTAAACGTTTGAATCTACGGAATGATCTACATCCAGAAAACAGAGACAAAGGACGCAAGTACCTGCGTCCCGCTAGCTTCACTCTTAGCAAAGAGGAGAAGGCAAGTATGTTTGAATGCTTGAACAGTATCAAGGTCCCGTCAGGCTATTCCTCCAAAATTAAAGGAATAATTAACATGAAAGATAAAAAGTTCTTAAACCTCAAGTCTCACGACTGTCATGTGTTGATGACCCAACTGCTTCCTGAGGACCCGGTGTGTCCGAGGACCGGTGGATGGTCGCTTCCTGGTGTGATGAGTGATTGACAACGTGGTGTGGATTGACGTTTCCCTTGGCTCAAGTATTGCAGGTGTAGAATGCGGCTTGGTTGCATTGGTGCAGGTGAAGAACAGGCGCGAAAGGTCTTAGCCATGGCGGCCTCCGAGGAGCGGAGAGACAAGTAGGCTTGGTTCGAGGGACCCGGTGGCCGGTGGATCAAGTGCGGTTCACATGCTGGCAAGAACGAGCAAGGGGACGTGGTTCCGGTGCGAGGTAGCGGCTCACAACCAAAGCTCGTACGCGGACGAGAAGCCGGCGCAAGGTGGCGGCTAACAACCGAAGTTTGCGCGCGGGGTTTGGTGATTTGGCCACAAAATCATCGGTGGACGGTTTCCCTTGGTTTGGGCCTCAAAACCAAGGACCGAGGACTCGACGTGGCGAAGATGGGCCGCTGGGCTGATTGTATGTACTAGGCAGTGCCGAGTTGAAAAACTCGGCAGTGCCGAGTACATACACTCGACTGGGCCGGCCCAAAACTCGGCGTCGAGGAGCTTCGATCCGGAGGACACGCGGCGTGACTACAAGGCTTGCGTCGGAGGGAAGCTAGCTTGCAGTGGAAGGTGCCCGAGCCGGAAAATATCTGAAGATCAAATGTCAAATTTGCCCCTGAGGGGTATGTATCACTTAGGGGTAGTTTAGTCTTTAGAGCACCACCACTTGGACTACTAATAGCCCCTTCCAGGGCTGGTGGCTGCTATCTCTCTAGTTATTTTCATTTGGCTTGTTTAGTTTTCCCCTTCCCTTCATCCTCTCCACCTAGAACTACTTCGAATCTTTCTTAGTTTTGTATAGGTGAATTCATGGTTATGTGATGGAGTTTGTGCTGCTCATCTTTGTGCCATGATTTGATTTCCCGAGCTCCTTCTTCCTTTTCTATTTTCGTGGGTATTTTCGGAGCTATTTTTGGGGGATTTTCGTTCTTCTCTTTCTAGGGCGTTTTCTCTCGGATTTCTTTGGGGGATTCACGTATGAGTGACTTGTGCCTCTTTTGCTGGTGATCCTTTGCCCCCAAGCGCCGAGAATCGCTTTGGATTTGAGATTTTCGGGATGAACTTGATGTCATGGTGTTCATCACGAGATCTGAGTTTCCGGGATTTGTACTGAGTTAGAGGCCGAGATCTTTTGGGAAAACACTCCACTGGAGGTCTAGATCATCTGACCCAAATCTCGCCTCAAGAGCTCAAGCCGTTTGGGAGATCCATCCACGAGTTGACTTTGGGGCTGGGCTGTTTGCATGTACTAGGCAGTGCCGAGTACATACACTCGAGGGCTGCATGTACTAGGCAGTGCCGAGTTTTGAAACCCGGCAGTGCCGAGTACATACACTCGAGAGCTGCATGTACTAGGCAGTGCCGAGTTTGGTAACCCGGCAGTGTCGAGTACATACACCCAGTGACAGATTTGTCAAGTTTTTGGATCGAGGATTCTTTCTGTGTTTCCGCTACATGTTTCTTGTTCCTAGGGTCAGTAGCATCTCAGTTGCTACGTGATCTTGGCAAGATTGTGTTACGAAGTCCTGAAGTGATTTTGGGGTGAAAGCCGGATTTGGAAAAGAAAGTTTTATCGGCTCCCATTCACACCCCCCCTCTCTGGTCGCCGTTTCGGTCCTTCAATTGGTATCAGAGCCGGTTACGGGTCTTTGCGACTCTAACCAGTCTAAGATCCAAAGATGGCGTACCAAGATCGGGGTTCCGGGCCTCCGCACTTCGATGGGAAGAACTACCCGAACTAGGTTGCGCGTATGGGCGCTTTCTTGTGAGGCAAAGGAAAGTTGCTGTGGGATGTGACGAAAGATGAAAACTATGTTAATCCCACCAACTTAGATGCCCAGGATGCAAAGGATAGATTTGAGGCGAATGCCCGAGCTGTTGACTACTTGTTCCATGCTTTGTCCGCCGAGGAGTTTGAGCGTGTTTTGGGCGAGGACCTAGCTTGCCAGATCTGGCAGAAGCTCAAGGTAGCCCATGGTGGTGATAGTCATGTTAAGGCTAGGCTTTTCTCGGTTTATCGTAGAGAGTACGAGAACTTTGAGGAGTTGGATGGTGAGTCGGTCGATGCGATGTTTCAGCGCTTTACTGCCATAGTCAACAATATGAAAGCCAACATTGCCGCACTCCCATACACGGATCATGACAGAGCTTTGAAGCTCTTGCTTTCCCTTGATCGGTCCGTGTGGGGTGCCAAGGTTGAGGCGATCATGGAGTCGGCTAACTATGAAACCTTGAGAGTTGATGAGTTTTTCTCGAAGTTGAAATCTTCAGAGGTTGATAGACGGTTTCTTGCCAAGGCTAAGAGTCCGACTGATCCCCATAGTCTGGCTCTAGTCGGTGGCTCTGGTTATGGACAGGCTAACACTTCCAGACACTTTGCTTTGTCTTCTCTTGTGTCTCTTCCAGATGATGAATATGAGGTGCTGAGCGAGGAGGATCTCGCGTTGCTCACGAGGAGGTTCGAGCGGATGTACCAGAACCGCAAGGGTTCGAGGCGTGCCGGGAGTACGTGCTACAGATGCGGGAAGATGGGCCACTTCATCGCCGAGTGCCCCGAGGAAATCAAGAAACACAAGCATCGCCCGCGAGATGAGCACAAGCACCGCTCCAAGGACAAAGCACCACTCCAAGCACAAGAACAAGGAGGAGAACACCGACACCTCGTCAAGCTCAAGCAGCGAGGAAGAAGACCGCGGCCACCGCAAGGAGAAGAAGCACAAGAACTGCAACTTCAACGGGCTTTCTGGGGTCGCTATGAACTTCTGCACCATGGCTCACGGCTCCAACAACAAGAACATCTCCGACTACGACTCCGACTCCGACTCCGACTCCGAGGATGAGGTATTGACTGATCCCACCTCTTTGCGTAAGGAGATTGCTAGATTAGAGCAGTTGGTCGATAATCGCGATGATGTGCTTAGGAAGACCAACAAGGAGAAGAGAGAGTTTAGGTCTTTGCTAGGAGAGTCAAAGGAAAGAATAGCTGATCTTGAGGCCTTACTTTCTGAGACTGAAACAAGGCGATGGATTTTGAGTCTGTGCTTAGCGAGTCTAGCAAGAAAGTGGCTGAGCTTGAAACTGAGTTGGCAAGTGCTAGAGCTGAGATAGGTGTGTTGAAAGATGCTCCTATTGTTTCTGATGAGATTGAATGCTCTTTCTGTGATGTGCATCTTGCTGATTTGGTAGCTAAGGACAAACACATGACATGCCTAGATGATCTAGAAGATGCTAGGGTTGAGATTGTTGAGTTGAAGTCTAGACCTTCTTTGCTAGGTGCTTGTACTTCTTGTCCTGTTTTACATGCTTAGTTGCTTGAATCTCGTACCATGATCAGTTCGCTTGAAGCTCAATTGAAATCTCCTATTGCAAACTCTTGTTCGGCTTGCGATGTTGTTGCTTTGAGGAATGTTGAGCTGGCGCAATCTGTTGATCGTTTGCAAGATGAAAATGATGAGTTGCGTCAATGTTTGGGTTGGTTGTCGGGTCGCGAGCCACAGCTTAAGATGTTGATTGCTGGGTTCAAGAGAGCTGATGGTCGTGGTCTGGGTTCTGAGAAAGTTGGTGAGTGTAGTGGTGAGAAAGAGAGAGAGCAAACTAGTTCCAGCCACAAGTACCCCAACACCACCAGAGAAAACTCCACCAAAGAACAGCTTCACACCTAAACCCAACCACCTGTTGAACAAGCTTGACACCACTCCAGATCCTCCCAAGTTTCCTCCAAAGACAAGCGACTTCCAAAAGAGAGTGACCTTTGTGAAGAGTGGGGTTTACCAGCCGAGAGAGAAGCCACAGCCGAGAGAAACCCCAAAGCCAAAGCCAGTCCGCTTCCATTGTGATCATTGTGGAAGGGATGGTCACCTAGAGGAGTTTTGCTGGAGGAAGAAGAGGGAGGTGAGACGAGAGAAGGAGATGGGGAACAGGGACAGGTACCACTCTTCCCGTAGTGTGTCTGTGTCTCGTTCACCCTTGCCTAAGAGAGAGGGCTTTGTGCGTACAGCTCCTTCGTTTGGTAGTCGTGGTGTTCCAGCTAGTCGTGAGTTTGCTAGGCGGCCTCTGGTTCGTGGTCAGTTTGGTTCAGGGAGGTTCGACCGTAGCTTCGAGGCGAGGAGAGAGTCTAGGCCACGTTTTCCCCCGCGTGGTGCTAGAGGTCCGATGGTGAGAGACGAGAGGGTACCACGTAGTGACGTTGATTTTTCTAACCCCTCTTTTGAGCAGATGGCCCGACACTGGTTTAACTCCTTCTGTGCTAACCCCAGTGTTGAGTCATTCGCTCGTTCTCGTTCTCGCTTTTGATTGTGCAGGTGTGAGGTATGGAGAACATGAGCTTGGTGACTCTTGGTCTTTTGCATGATCAAGGTTTGATGGTTCTTCACACCTTTTTGGATGGCCCCGATGTGGCCCTTGTACACTATGTATTGTGAGTATATCCCTTGTACACTCTTGTGTTCATCTGTGGATATTTAGCTTGCTTTGTGCCTGTATCATGATTTTTATGTTTTGTGTAGCATATTGTACATTTGTTTATCTGGTATCCTTTTAGTTGGTATCTTTTGTTGCATTTTGCTCATTTGAGATTTTTCTTCCTTTTTATGATGGAGCTTTCCATTTGCTTTTGTACACCTTTTCTAGTTTTTCTAGGTGTCTTTGATTGAGGGGGAGCTCAGCTTTATTTAATGGGGAGAAATTTGCTCAAGTTGGTTTGACAAGGAGATGACTTTGCTTATAGCTTTTTGGATTGCATGAGATTGTGAGTTTGCTGCATTTGCATTTTGATTATGCATATCATGGGAGTTTGAAGTTTGCACCTGAACCTTGGATTTGCATTTCAGTTGCACATTCCAAGGGGAGCTGATGATTGAACCTGAACCTTGGATTTGCATTTCGGTTGCACATTCCAGGGGGAGCTTTGTATTTGTGCTTTGATCGCGCTTGTGTTTTGAGATTGAGCTTGCCCATGTTTCTACCCAAAACCAGCTTGCAGACATTTTCACTAAGCCACTTGACCAAGTTACCTTCACCCGCTTGCGAGGAGAACTTGGTGTGTGTGCGGTTTTCTGAGCTGAGTTTTGGAGGCTTCTGTTGTAGCATATGTATACTATTGTACCATCTTTGTATCTTGATGTATATTTTTCTTGCTTTTGTATCTTGATTTCATCTTTTGTATCATATCTTAGGATGAGCTTCTCCTATATGCAGTGATTGGTACAACTTGCTACATTTCAGAGTTTAGGCAGGCTGGCTAGGGATTGATTGTATGGATGGCTATGCTCTTGATGGTTTTGATATATATTCTATTGAGATAGTCTCTTTTTGAATTAAAATGACAAACTGAACTTAAATCCTTCACCCATGAGTAAATGCCTTTGCATGTCTTGTTTGAGCCGAAATGGCTATATCTTGCTTAAGATCATGCTAGGATGTGATATTCTTTTCAATTGGGTCAAAGATCTTTGTCATTATAAATGTTTAGCCCATGCTTTATCTTGTGGAGGAGCATAAGCTTCTTTTTGTCGCAAAGACATTTCATGTACCATGCTTAACTTGAAAAACTTGATAAATGAGATGTCTATGCATGAAAGAAGAAAGATGAGAAAAAGAAATATTTGCAGAAAATTATGCTCATGTCTCTATGCTTTCACCATTGCACACACTTGCACACATGGGTGCTAAGCGGTTGCATGTTGTTTGCCGGAGAAGTCTCCCATGAGAAGTGAACACATGGCTCCGTGCTTTGACATGACATGAGGTAGAACTTGGGCGTTTATGATGATCTTTTGTCAAGAATGCTTGTCCTTTCATGATTTTGGTAAGATGAAGTTCATTTTTGTTTGAACAATCCATGGTTAGGACTTTGCTCATGTGGTGCCATTTTTGATAAAACTACACAATTTGCTCATGGCTTTGTCAATTGGATATATGTCTTCACCTTCTTGATGGCAATGCCCGTGTGACATGATGAACTATCTTGTTTGCCTCTTCTCTAACCTGTAGCACTTTGTATTGCTCATTGTATATTTGAGAAGCTTGTAGTTGCATTTTTGCATTTTTTCTGTGCTACCTGTGCATACTCGGCAGTGCCGACTGGAGCAACTCGGCAGTGCTGGTTTTCGCGTTTGTAGTTGCATTTTTGCATTTTTGCTGTGCTGCCTGTGCATACTCGGCAGTGCCGGTTTGTGCAACTCGGCAGTGCCGACTTGTGCAACTCGGCAGCGTCGGTTTTTGCATTTTGGGTTTTTCTGACCTTGATTCATGCATTGTCAACAAGGGGGAGAATGTCTGGAGCATTTCTAAAAGAAGAGGGAGAATTTCTGAAAATTTTCTGGAAAGATTTTGAAAGTTTGTGCAAGATTGCATTTTCTAAAAGAGAAGCACATGTGTTGTGGATTTGAGCCATTCTTGAGTGTTTTTCGCACGCACAAGTTCACAAGTTCACTTGTTCAGGGGGAGTTGCATCTTTGCAGGGGGAGTGCCTTGAGTGTTCTGAAAAGTGAGTTGGAGGTTTTGAAGTTTGTGATTTGTGCTTTGTGCTTTTGCTCTTTTGCCGATGGTGTTGAGCCCTTTCGCTTCTTCTTGAAGGGTCGGAGTTTCTGGAGCTTTCTCTTGCAGAGTGACTTTGTTCTCAGCTTGTTCTTGCTTTTAGTCACTTGCTTGAGTCTTGTTTTCGATTTCTTTTATATTTTTCTTTATCCCAATGGTTACTATGTGTGTGTTGTCAATGCACTCATCAAGGCGGAGATTGAGGACCCGGTGTGTCCGAGGACCGGTGGATGGTCGCTTCCTGGTGTGATGAGTGATTGACAACGTGGTGTGGATTGACGTTTCCCTTGGCTCAAGTATTGCAGGTGTAGAATGCGGCTTGGTTGCATTGGTGCAGGTGAAGAACAGGCGCGAAAGGTCTTAGCCATGGCGGCCTCCGAGGAGCGGAGAGACAAGTAGGCTTGGTTCGAGGGACCCGGTGGCCGGTGGATCAAGTGCGGTTCACATGCTGGCAAGAACGAGCAAGGGGACGTGGTTCCGGTGCGAGGTAGCGGCTCACAACCGAAGCTCGTACGCGGACGAGAAGCCGGCGCAAGGTGGCGGCTAACAACCGAAGTTTGCGCGCGGGGTTTGGTGATTTGGCCACAAAATCATCGGTGGACGGTTTCCCTTGGTTTGGGCCTCAAAACCAAGGACCGAGGACTCGACGTGGCGAAGATGGGCCGCTGGGCTGATTGTATGTACTAGGCAGTGCCGAGTTGAACAACTCGGCAGTGCCGAGTACATACACTCGACTGGGCCGGCCCAAAACTCGGCGTCGAGGAGCTTCGATCCGGAGGACACGCGGCGTGACTGCAAGGCTTGCGTCGGAGGGAAGCTAGCTTGCAGTGGAAGGTGCCCGAGCCGGAAAATATCTGAAGATCAAATGTCAAATTTGCCCCTGAGGGGTATGTATCACTTAGGGGTAGTTTAGTCTTTAGAGCACCACCACTTGGACTACTAATAGCCCCTTCCAGGGCTGGTGGCTGCTATCTCTCTAGTTATTTTCATTTGGCTTGTTTAGTTTTCCCCTTCCCTTCATCCTCTCCACCTAGAACTACTTCGAATCTTTCTTAGTTTTGTATAGGTGAATTCATGGTTATGTATGGAGTTTGTGCTGCTCATCTTTGTGCCATGATTTGATTTCCCGAGCTCCTTCTTCCTTTTCTATTTTCGTGGGTATTTTCGGAGCTATTTTTGGGGGATTTTCGTTCTTCTCTTTCTAGGGCGTTTTCTCTCGGATTTCTTTGGGGGATTCACGTATGAGTGCCTTGTGCCTCTTTTGCTGGTGATCCTTTGCCCCCAAGCGCCGAGAATCGCTTTGGATTTGAGATTTTCGGGATGAACTTGATGTCATGGTGTTCATCACGAGATCTGAGTTTCCGGGATTTGTACTGAGTTAGAGGCCGAGATCTTTTGGGAAAACACTCCACTGGAGGTCTAGATCATCTGACCAAAATCTCGCCTCAAGAGCTCAAGCCGTTTGGGAGATCCATCCACGAGTTGACTTTGGGGCTGGGCTGTTTGCATGTACTAGGCAGTGCCGAGTTTTGAAATCCGGCAGTGCCGAGTACATACACTCGAGGGCTGCATGTACTAGGCAGTGCCGAGTTTTGAAACCCGGCAGTGCCGAGTACATACACTCGAGAGCTGCATGTACTAGGCAGTGCCGAGTTTGGTAACCCGGCAGTGCCGAGTACATACACCCAGTGACAGATTTGTCAAGTTTTTGGATCGAGGATTCTTTCTGTGTTTCCGCTGCATGTTTCTTGTTCCTAGGGTCAGTAGCATCTCAGTTGCTACGTGATCTTGGCAAGATTGTGTTACGAAGTCCGGAAGTGATTTTGGGGTGAAAGCCGGATTTGGAAAAGAAAGTTTTATCGGCTCCCATTCACTCCCCCCCTCTCTGGTCGCCGTTTCGGTCCTTCAGTTGGTATCAGAGCCGGTTATGAGTCTTTGCGACTCTAACCAGTCTAAGATCCAAAGATGGCGTACCAAGATCGGGGTTCCGGGCCTCCGCACTTCGATGGGAAGAACTACCCGAACTGGGTTGCGCGTATGGGCGCTTTCTTGCGAGGCAAAGGAAAGTTGCTGTGGGATGTGACGAAAGATGAAAACTATGTCAATCCCACCAACTTAGATGCCCAGGTTTAGGGTTCCTCCATCGCTGGTCCTAGATCCTCTGCTCGTCCTAGTTCATCATCAGCTCGTCCAAGTGCAGGATTGTAATTTATGGATACTAAGTTAGAAAACTTAACTCTTTTAGCACTACGAGATGATGTAACTCTTTTAGCACTAAGATATGTAATATATGTCCTTTTTATGTTTATACGAGCCTTATACAAATACTAGTACAGTGTAGTACGACATCCGTATTAGAACAAATACGTAGGCGAAAAACGTTGGCAAAATACGTATACAAACAAATAAATATGAAGGCTGGAAAAGGGAAATTATATGGTCCCCCTTTAGCACCGGTTCTATCCACAAACCGGTGCTAAAGGGGCTCGCGCAGGGGCCATGTGCGCGGCTCCATTTAGCACCGGTTGGTTTCGAGACCCGGTGCTAAAGGGCCCCTTCAGCACCGGGTAAATGACCCGGTGCTAAAGGTGTACCCCTTTAGCACCGAAAGAGTAGCACCGGTTGGGAAACCGCTGCTGAAGGGGGTTTTCCAACCGGTGCGGATGCCTCGTTCTCTTCTAGTGGTGGATGGCGAAGCACGGCCGCACATACAAGACGAGGCCGAGAAAGCACGGCGGTTCGAGGTGTTCAAGGCGAATGCCGATCTGGTTGACAGGATCAAGACCGGCAACCTCGTGTCGCTGTCGGAACAGCAGCTTGTGGACTGCTCCAACGACGGTGACTACGGCTGCGGCGGTGGCAACGTGGACAAAAAGCCTTCGACTACATCGCCAATAACGGCGGCATGGATCGCCACGGCGGACGCCTACTCGTACGCCGGCGTCCAAGGAGGATGCAACTCTGGCGGCGTTCCATCAACGGCAACCATTGCCGGACATTAGGACGTGCCCCGGGGTGACGAGGACGCGTTTGCCGCGTCCGTGGCGAGCCGGCCTGTGTCTGTGGTCGTCGACTCAGACAACTTCCAGCTGTATCAAAGCGGAGTCATGACCGCGGACAGCTGCGGCATGAACCTGAACCATGCCGTGGCGTGGATGAGGGGACACCGTACTGGCTGATCAAGAACTCGTGGGTGGAGAACTGGGGGGAGGAAGGCTACCTGAGGCTGGAGAGGAACACCGGCTCTTGCGGGGTTGCCCAGCAGGCTGCCTCCTACCCTGTAGGATACTAACATCTCCCATTAACACGCAAAAAGCAGGCGCAACGCTTATAAAAACAGTCAACGAAAGCATGCTTAATACGAAAATCAGATTAGCAAACAACGTATAACGGTATAAGCATTTAACTGAAAAGTAGTGTCCCAGTATAAGAAATTAAGTTAAACTAGTCGTCAACCCGTGCATTCGCATGGGCTAGCTCTTATATTGGGGTTGAAAAGGGAAGTTGATAACAATATATAGTTAATTAGTTTCATAACTAAATTATAGTGCTTTAAAGTTTTGGGAATATTATTTTGACTTGTCTATGATTCTTTCTTGCACGCTATTCTAATGCCCCACGTCACAAAAGAACCCATTATAAGATGAAATATTTAGTGAAGAAAAGGCCTAATTATATTCAAACACATAAAAACCATATTTCAAAACTGTTAACATCCACAACATAGATTCCATGCACGAAAATTAAAGGCCTCATATGTACGTCAAATGGCCTATAGGCCTCATATAAATCTAAGGTAGGAACATCTGGTGTATGACCATCTTATTATTGTGAGGACCCTGTTGTATGCTGAAATTATTGTGAGGCCCCACTGACTGAGATTGTGAGGACCCCGTTGTATGCTGAAATAAAAAAAAAGAATAGATTTATGCACCACCAAGATCTTCAATTACGGTATCCAAGCTGGTTATATTTATGATGTCCAAATAAGACGAACCTGCCAAATAAGATCATAAATTGTAATATTTATGATCTTCAATTACGGTATTCAATTACGCTTTGTACCTGCAGCTCTTTTCCGCTTTGTTGCTAAACAGCTGGAAGGTGGGCTGCCTAAGGAGGCCCCACTGACAGAGATTGTGAGGACCCTGTTGTATGCTGAAATTATTGTGAGGCCCCACTGACTGAGATTGTGAGGACCCTGTTGTATGCTGAAATGAAAAAAAAAGAATAGATTTATGCACCACCAAGATCTTCAATTACGGTATCCAAGCTGGTTATATTTATGATGTCCAAATAAGACGAACCTGCCAAATAAGATCATAAATACTAATATTTGTGATCTTCAATTACGGTATTCAATTACGCTTTGTACCTGCAGCTCTTTTTCGATTTGTTGCTAAAGAGCTAGAAGGTGGGCTGCCTAAGGAGGCCCCACTGACAGAGATTGTGAGAACCCTGTTGTATGCTGAAATTATTGTGAGGCCCCACTGACTGAGATTGTGAGGACCCCGTTGTATGCTGAAATGAAAAAAAAGAATAGATTTATGCACCACCAAGATCTTCAATTACGGTATCCAAGCTGGTTATATTTATGATGTCCAAATAAGACGAACCTGCCAAATAAGATCATAAATACTAATATTTATGATCTTCAATTACGGTATTCAATTACGCTTTGTACCTGCAGCTCTTTTCCGCTTTGTTGCTAAAGAGCTAGAAGGTGGGCTGCCTAAGGAGGCCCCACTGACAGAGATTGTGAGGACCCTGTTTTATGCAGAAATGAAAAAAAAGATCAATAGAACTGAGATTGTGTCTTGCAGTACAGAACAACTTTAAAAATATGGAGCAGCAAACCTCTATACCATGCCAGGAAACACATCACATTAACTTTGGTATGAGATTTGAGATTAATTAGTGTGTAAAAACACATCACAGTAACTTTGTTCCACAATTGCAGTGATTCTTGTGCAGAAATAATAATTTTCTGCTACTAAATTTATCAAAACAATTTTGTCTTTTCCATGTTTGGGCAGTGAGCATCACACCCATGTTTGGGAAGCATAAATTGTAGTTAGCATTCAAGTTGCTGTCAGTTGATGGATCACTACTTTAGCTAGTAAATAGAGCATGCAAAGTTGTTTTCAACTTTCATAAGAAACCAAAGAGGCCGTGCACAAACTAAAGCAATGGAACACGATGGGATTAAACAAGCAGTTCAGCGTGTCAGGGGTGGCAATATTCTTCCCCAATCCCACATACACAACTGGTGAAACCCGGATAATTCTTTAATCTAAAAAAAAGCTGCATTAATAAGGGGTGCCTCAGGTAAGATGCACAAATGGCCACACACTACTGAGCTATGCAAAGTATATTTTTATTCCCTCTCCCTTTCAGCTCATATCCAAAGGGAAATGCCACAACAGAGAATGAAACTATAAACAGTCTCAAGATACACTGAAGTAAAATTGTTGAACAGGCTCCAATAAATTAATCTCAGCCTCTAGTATACACGCGTTGAACAATTGAACATACAAGACACAACTAAGTCACCAGCTTCTAGATTGGAATATCACACCAAATCTCAGCCTCTGGTTCTGTGACGTATCAACTGAAACTTCAGAGTTTTGTTCTTGTATTGCAGATAAACAACTAAGGTCTGACCATGCACCTCAATCGGGCTCAGCAGAACAAGTCCATATAAGTTTAGTTGCAGAGCTGAATCAAGGACCCGAGCGCTAGAGACAACGAGCACTCACCGGCGGAGCGGACGGCAGAGCGGGCGGGCGGACCGGAAGGTCCCCCGGCTCGGCCTTGTTGCCATTGCTAGAGCGGAGGCAAGGCCGGCGGATCTCGCCGGAGGGGGCGTGCGGATCTCACTGGAGGGGGCAGATCTCGTCGGAGGGCGCAGCGATGGCAGCAGCTTAGCGGCGGCGGCGGCGCCCCTGTGGCAGCAGCGACGCGAAGACCTGCAGCGCCCCTCGCTGGAGCTTGGCGGTGTTGCGACGCGAAGAGGTGCGAGAGGGCCTTGCGGGCATAGCGGATAAGAGGCAGGACGTTGCGGGCAGGCCTGAAAAACCTGCTGGGTTTTGTAGGGTTAACCTGCGAAGCCCGCTACATTTTTGCAGGTAGCCGCAGACGCCCACAAGGCCTTTTTTCGCAGGCGGGCCTAGCGGGCTGGCAGGCCGGCCGCACCTGCTTGCATCCTGACGTGACGGTGGTAGGGTTTGGCGTGGAGGAGGGGACACCATGCTGGCTGATCAAGAACTCGCGGGGGGAGAACTGTGGGGAGGAAGGCTACCTGAGGCTGGAGAGGAACACCGGCTCTTGCGGGGTTGCCCAGCAGGCTGCCTCCTACCCTGTAGGACACTAACATTTCCATTAACACGCAAAAAGCAGGCGCAACGCTTATAAAAACAGTCAACGAAAGCATGCTTAATACGAAAATCAGATTAGCAGAAACGTATAACGGTATAAGCATTTAACTGAAAAGTAGTGTCCCAATATAAGAAATTAAGTTAACTAGTCGTCAACCCGTACATTCGCACGGGCTAGCTCTTATAGCGGGGTTGAAAACGGAAGTTGATAACAATATATAGTTAATTAGTTTCATAACTAAATTGTAGAGCTTTAAAGTTTTGGGAATATTATTTTGACTTGTCTATGATTCTTTCTTGCACGTTATTCTAATGCCCCACGTCACAAAAGATCACATTATAAGATGAAATATTTAGTGAAGAAAAGGCCTAATTATATTCAAACACATAAAAACCATATTTCAAAACTGTTAACATCCACAACATAGATTCCATGCACGAAAAGACCTCATATATGTACGTCAAATGGCCTATAGCTAGTGATTAGAACACCTCAGTAGCATCCAACAGGCTTTGACTCCGTGTGGAATCGAATCAAATGGGTTTATAATAAAAAAACAAAAAACATGCATGTTAGGGTTTGTATTACTTACTTCTGTTAAGAAAAAGGCCTCGTAACATGGATCGTGAACAACTGTATAGGAACATATTGATTTATCCTGAAAACATTATGATAATTAACCGTATGTATTAAGAACTTCCAATAGTAAGAAAAAATATGGAGTGCCAAACAGGGTATCCACAATAAGTAGACATAGTTACCTGAAGGCTTATTTGCAGTGTTTTGGCCAGCACTCTTTGGTAATAGTTACAATCTACAAACTATGCTTAACTAAAGTGCAGGGAAATTAATCAACCAGATCAAACCAATTAAGGAAAACACACTGATTTGTAATGGACATTATATCAGCCAAGATTGTAAATGGAAACATTGCATCCGCTTTGATTTCATTTACACATTTTACATAGATTAACCTGATAAACATAAAACAATCAGTTTCGAGAAAAGAAAAAGCCATGGGCTAATTTTAAATATGAAAATACATTAGTTACTAACATCATGCATCCTACCATAAATTTTCAAAAAAAAAACTATGTTCTAAAGAATTTGTTATACTTTGAAATATTAGATACGGAAATATAACATAGGAATACTGACCACGCGTCCTGCAGGCGTATATTAATCATTGCTAGGCATAGGCTCAAATTTGTTGTAAGAAAAAAGTCATGATGCAGCTAAAACCTTAAGAAAACCTTATTGTTATTTTTCTAGATGATATAGCTAGTCAATATGTAATATTTATGAATGGAAAAAATTGAGAAAATAACTTTGACCAAAAACACATTTAGTGATCAACAAAAAATTTCATAAACTGTGTAGTGCATACTGAGTCACTGTGTTTGAATATACTGACCCGCACAGCTTACGCAAATACTACAGAAGATCACCTGCAAAGCCGATGTTTAATCTGTTTGCTACCAATATCTTGGACAGTTTAAAAATTCCAGTATTGCAAAACTGCATGTGCCCAACACATTGGCACACAACGCCCTGTTTGTTTCACGAGAGTTGGATAACATGGATCATTGTGGTGGTGGTTTGACCTATTTTGTTTGGCTCTATTGAACTTTCTAGATTCTGGCATCCATCGTTGCTGCGAATAAAAGGCAATGGAATCTGCACGTAATATTTTGGATGGTGTTTACTCATGAAGCAACACGGATCTTCTCAGATATCAAAGAACAACCGGTGCCTGGACATGAGAAGTATGCCTTTCAAAATTAGGAACCACAGCCAGGATGCAGTATGCGCATGCATAGTGATGGGACCTGAGATTACTGGAAGATGCAGTAAGTTCAAAATAAATCATGGATAGAGGTAGAGGATAGAGGGAGGAGCAAAACTTCTACCGTACGTATCAATTGACGGCACCAGTTATGTAAAATAAAAATTGACAGCACCTGGATTGGTTTATTTTCGTGGCATCTATATAATGATATTCTGGTTTTCTGAACCAATCATTTTCAGAATGTGCTTGCACTTATCAGAATCAAAACTAATTGTAAAGACCAAAGAGATAGAAGTATGTATATAGCACTGCTTCATACACCAACACCTTAATATGTGCAAAGCAAACATATTGAAGTTAACATGGCATACCTATCATAGCCTTTTATCTTGTTATTTTTCTTTTTTTCTTTTGGAGGATCTTGTTGTTCTTCTTGGCATGTCCAATCAATTAATATATGGTGCTAGTGCATCAATAACCACACACTGCCTTGCTGGATCGTTGACAGCGGATACCATCCTGCAATTACTGTAAATTCACAAAGAAACAACAAAAATATTTTTTTTGTAAACAATTTGCATCACAATGGAAAGAGGCCTAGATGTCTCATTCTTCATAAGTCACAGGTAGGTTAAACACCACTCCGCGTACACAAAGATATAATATTAGAAAATTCAGACCAGCATGCAAATGAACAGCCTTCACCTTTGAATCCACAGTATGAGTAGCCTCTCTGGCAGCTCTCGAAATCTCACATCATATAAGAAAACACAGATGTTATGTTCACTATCCCATTATTTTGATTGAGTAGGACATCTTCAGAAATCATAGGTAGGTTAAACAATACACAGCGTACTCAAAGGAAGATATAAGATTAGAAAATTGAGATCATACAAATGAACAACCTTCACGCTTGAATACACAGTATGAGCAGCCTCTATGGCAGCTCTTGAAATCTCACATCACATCACATGTGTCTCTCCCATTATTTGTGATTGAGTAGGGCAAAATTTCAATGTACGCATCACCAGCATATCTTCTAATAGATATTTCAAAAAAGAAAGAATTTCCTTGAAATGTTCATATTATATACTTGGTTGCATACCTTTGTTCTTTTGGCTCAGCAGGAGAAGGAGAAAAACTTTTTTGGAACACCAGGGAAAGGAGAAAAACATGTGCGAGACTAAAAGAAGCTTGGCTGAAAACTATCAGACGTCATTGGACATTATTCTACCAATGGAATCACAGTGTCCTCGTGAATTGTCGGTTTACCTATCTGATGCTTATCTTTAGTGAATGGAATTGAATTGACTAAAATTAGAATCCTACTTCAAAGAATATCTAAGCCTCAATGGATCCACGTGCATACAGCCTGCAAAATCAATGCTGTCATTTGAACTGCACTCGAAATTATAGCTGCTAAATTGTGGGGGTTTACCTACCGCAGATGTTTGTCTCAGAAAAAAACTTACCACAGATGAACCAAAGAGACAATGTAGCAGGTCGAAATTGCTTACAACTACCAGAATATATAATGTAAAAACGGTGATAACAGATGTTAGCTGTCCAGTAATTAAATTTGAGGAACAACAGAACTAAGGGTACAGTGTTCGCTGTGTTGGTCGATCACGCCCCTATGTACTGTCGACGTCGAAGTACATACAGGGTTCACGCCCTATTTGCTGTCGGACTCAAGATGTCGCGGGGATAAGATTCAGAGATTGCCCGTGCCGCTGTCCTCACCCAAGGCAGTCAGTGAAGCCCTGCATGGGTCGGCGGCGTCGAGGCCTCCAGGATAAGCAGCTTGGGCATCAGATTTGAGGCGCTGGTAACATAGGTCATCGGCGTCGAGGTGAGGACGGCGTCAATGTTTCGACCTGCAGATTTGCTGCACCTATTTTTTCCTCTCATGGCCCAGACGAACTTATTCTTGGGTCCATAATATGTTGAGTACGTGGCCGGGAGGGAGACTAATTTGGAATGCACTATTCAATGGCATGGTGGGTAATTTGAGGAAACATTTTCTCTTAATCTTAGCCCTTCAAGTTTGGATCCACAATAGATAGGTGGCTGAAAATTTTTCTTTTTCTTCGATTAACGTGGGAATTTATAGAGAGTCTGTGATTAGTATAGGTATAGATTTCCTTGCAAAACATATTGGTGCACAAAACTCGTGGAACTCATTAGTTTAAATAAAATATTATGTGAGCATCACTTAGCTTCTTCATTAAGTTGGGAATGTTGACGGTCAAAAGTGGCGAATAGTGGCCGTCAACACACCCCCACGCTTAGATCTTTGCTCGTCCCGAGCAAAGGGTAGGATTGAAGAACGCCGGGCTGAGCAAGAACTAAGGTGGACTTTGATGCACAACTTCTCAAGGTAATGGCTAGCATAAACGTTATTCCAAAACATTTCTCATACCTGTGGGGTTTGAAGTGGCTATGATACCTGCCTTGAGCGGTTGAAAAGTGGAACAACTCGAATGAAGATATAACTTCCCTCTTCATCAACCATACTTGGAGTTTTTTTTAAGAGAAGAATACCTTAGCTCATAAGATCCTCAGATCGCACTCTCAAGTCGCTCATGTGGTATTTTCATTCCTCACTGAGGCCAGTAGCAAGCCTCTCCCTACAATCTATAGGCTTATGTGGAGCTCGGGTAGGGGAAATGTAGGCCCACCTATGTTGTGTATATTGTTAAGTAAAAAATAGGTCCTAGTGGAAGTTGTGACACTTCATATTCCGATCATTGAGAAATAGATAATCAAGGATGAGGGAGAAAATGGACACAACACAAGCACAATGGATTGTGATGAACAAACCATAAATTATGCTTTTGAAAGAATATGGCCTTGAGCGGTACTCTTTATTTTCCATGGGTCCCTCTTAGGACTTTGGAGACTTGAAACTATCGAGCTCTCTATCTCTCTTTTTTTTCTCTCTTTTGCCCATGACTAGGCGATTTTTTTTTTTTGCTCGATAGCTCCATGTCTTTTCTCAAATTGGAGGAGGGATGACTAGAGTATTTATTTTGAAAGGCCATATTTGTGGATAGGATTTGGTCAAGGGTATATGGATGAAATGATTTTGGTTTGGTTTGATGGAGGAATGTCTGATGAAAGTGGATGCAAGAATCCATTTTGGAATCAGCATCTCCAGACATGGAAAGGCTAGCACTAATGATAGACATAAAGGAAGAACTGATCGGTATTGAAATGTCACTTTCCCATAAGGACACAAAGTTTGACAAACCTCAACACAACTATATAGGTGGCATATGCATAGGTTTGAGCATGTGAAATATTTGGCTCTGGTAGGAATTTTCAACCACTGAGGAATTCTGAGCCTAAGGGTTTTCATGATTTTTTTTCAAAGAAAAGTCTCCAAGTAAGAATTAATAAAGAAGAAAGAAACACTTCTATCTCATTATCTCACACTCGTCAACAACTTAGGCAAGATCCTCCTAAATTTTTGATCCCACAAGCATAGAGTACTAGTTAAGAAATAAAGCTTGTGCTTGCCGACATGTGAGATGCAAAGTTGTGATCAAGATAACTTGTTGTATCATCATTCATTTTTTTTATATATGAACAAGAGGCTCAATCCAAAGATATGAACATTATGAAATAACCTCAAGTGGGGGAATAAAAGTGCAAACCAGCGTTGAAGGATTGACCATGCTTCACTTCGTGCTCAAATTATATCCTCCCCCACGCTCAGATTTTGCGACACTTGGTGCCAAAAACTGAGCGTCTGAGGCTGTAGCCTTTTGCCCAACTCTTCGTTTATTTGAGCCTCAACCTGAAAGGTTAGTGACAAAAATACCCGAAGGAAGCGAGTCCTAAAATTATGTCATGAAACCTTGTTCGGTTTTATTTATTGAAAATAAATTTTTTTATTGTTATATTTTTTTGTGGAATTTGAAAGAAAGAAAGGAAAAAAATGAATGAAAATACGGGTTACCTCCCGGCAGTGCTTGTTTATGGTCAAAAGCTCGACCTTGGGAGCCTCTTTTCGAAGTAGCAGCTAGCTTGGTGTTGTGGCTCCCTCCATCACCAATCTTCGGATGTCGTTTTCTAGCTGCAAGGTTAGCACAACATACCACGACGAGATTTGCAATACTTATGATAAACAAAATCATCCATAACCACCCTTTTGAAATTGTTTTGATGGGGCATGTGATGGTTGGAGTCATCGTGTGTGCTAATGGTGGGAGTAGATGGAGCATCCACAGGGAAACATGGATCTTTGGGTTTCTCAAAGACAAAATATCCATGCTCATCATTTTCTTCCGAACCCGACATGGAATCTGCTACCTCAGGAATATCTATAGAGCAAACATTTTCAGAATCAAGCCTGTAGTATTCTTGAAGCGTATCTTTCTCTTTGATATGGAAGTCCTTTGATTTTTCTGGATCAAGAAGGAAATCATTCTCCTCAAAATCGCAAAATTGATATGATCCTGGGAATTCTGAGGGGTTTGATGAGATAGGAGCTTTGAACTCCTCATCGGAAAATTCGAATTCGTCTTCCGAGAATTGAAACTCCGGATTGAGGGATGGTGAATCCTCCTTAGGAGCTTTGAACTCCTCATCGGAAAATTTGAATTCATCTTCCGAGAATTGAAACTTCGGATTGAGGGATGGTGAATCCTCCTTAGGGGATTCAGTCTTGTCCCTTGAGTATTGGAGACCCGGGAGTGTTGAGAATCGGGATGCCGTCTTAAAGAATGGAACATACTGCTGGGCATCGGTCCCAGATTCTTCTTGTGGGTCGGAGGTCTCTACCTCAGATTTTCTATAGGCATCATCTTCTTTTCCTGGTGATGATGGGACATCACCGTATGCTATCGATTCATCGTCATCGAACATGGAATAAAAGAAAGGTTGATGATGATCATAGGAGGGCTTAGGATCTAAGGTAGGGGGTTTTGGTTCGGCAACTTTCTGTGGGCAAGGTGACGGAGAATGACCAAAATCATTCATTCTTTCAGCAGGCTCTTGAGATTTTTCAGGCAGATCTTCATATACTCCGGTGTGCTCAGTATTCTTGAGCATCTTATCTAGGGTGGCTCTCCCCTCACTTACGGTTAAGAAGAAGAAAGAACCTTTAGAAGCTGCATCCAACTGGAGTGCACTCTCTTTTCTAAGACCACCAGCAAAGTGTTGTAAGCACATAGCCTCGGGTATACCCAAATCTGGCCCTGAAGCTAAAAGTTTGGTGAAACTGAGCCCAAGCTGCTCCCAAAGATTCTCCCTCTCGTTGCTTGAAAGAGAGGGCTTCTGTACGAAGGGCGACGACCTTCGATACGGGGAAGAATTTGAGACAAAACTCATCTTTGAGGGTATTCCAATCACCTTTTACGATCCCTACGGTCATATAATACCATTCTTTGGCAACATCAGTCAGGGAGAATGGGAAGAGCTTCCATTTCACCGTTTCATGATGCATGCCTGGTATTGAGATGAGGGAGCAGTTCTGCTCAAATTCTCGTAGGTGGGTGTAAGGATTTTCATCCTTGTGCCCAGAGAAAGATTGTGATTGAACCAAGGCCGCAAGACTAGGGCGGATCTCGAAGCCTGAGGTATGGATGGGGTGTGATGAAGGTGGAGGCACCCAATGATTATGCCCTGGTGCCGAGAACTGACGGAGGGTAATGGAAGCCATGGGGAAGGTGGGATAAATTTTTTTTATATAATAAGGGATGGTATGGTAGGTGGAGTGATACAAGATAAACTAGAATGATACTAGTACAGCTACCGTTCCCCGGCAACGGCGCCAGAAAGCTTGTTGGCGTTCCTTAGCCTAACAGATAAATCCGCAAGCGTACAGATGCCGATGTAGCTTTCACCTAGGAGTATTCCAGGGTATCGAATCCACGAGGAACGAGAAGTGTACTAGAAACGGCTCTGGTATATCCAGGGACGATGGGAGTGAAGAAGAACAGATAAGTGGGTAGAGGTAATCTAATGTCGACTTGCTAACCTCCTATCAGGAATACTTGATTCCTCTAGTTGCTTCGACGGCTAGAACGGGAGAACCTCAGAACGGGGTGAGAGAGGGGTTCTCCGGGCTCAGCACTACTGTTATGAGTACACCCGAATGTGGTGGACTACGAAGGACGGACAGGGCTGTCACCACCTGCCGCCTACCACTGCAGTTCCGTGGGGTGCAACACAACCTCAGGTAGCTAGCCAGCACAGGCACCACGCCTAAGCTTTCAGCTACTGACCTCCCCTCCCGCGAGTAGGGGAGGAAACCCCAAACAAGAGTCGCTGTCACTCGTGCAGACTCAGGTACCCGCAACTTGAGAAAGCATTCAAGAACTACTAATGTAAGGAGAGAAAGCAGTAAAGACAAAAGAAGAGGAACTTTACTCGAACTGAAGCTTTATTCCTCGGAGGCACAAAGTTGGAGAGGGGCCGGCACTTCGGCTCCTCTCCGGACTCTCACCTCACCACTCTCCCTATTTTCTAAGCTAGATAGGTAGCACTACACTACAATTGGACTTCTTCCTTTCACCATGGTGTGTAGAATGGGGGTGGAGGTCACCTTTTATAGCCTTCCAAGGGCGGTATCACGTGTAGGAATGACACCAAGGACCTGCTTAGCTTCCACGCCAAAGGGGAGGAGTAACGGCCACGGTCATAGGCCGGCCGGCCTACTTCAGGCCGTTCGGCCTGGAGATGGTGCCATTTGGCACCGTCTTTCTCCTGGACGGTCCTGATGCTCTCCTAATGACGGTTGCAGTGGCGTTTGATCCACGCTCGGCAGTTAGAGGCCGGTCGGCCTAGGCTAGGCCGGCCGGCCTGGCTCTGGCCCCCCTCGGCCCTCCGTTGCACCGACACGCTCGTGGACGGTTGCTTGTTGTCTGAAGAGGCGGTTCCGATCCAAAAGTTTGGTTTAGTCGCTGCATGTGGGCCTTCCGCTCCATGTCTTAGGCCTTTCGGTCTCAACTTCATCCTTGTGAAATCCATGCTTGGGGGTACTTTGGTGACACCATAAGGCCATCTTGCAAAGGTTGAGGTGGTTTGGTGGAGGTCCAGGGCCGGCCGGCCTTGTCCAGGCCGTTCGGCCTAGGTCAGGCCGTCCGGCCGGACAGGTTTTGCCGGCGATTTTCCCGGAGGCGTAACTTTCTCGTCCGGACTCCGAATTGGGCCATCCAAATATCCATTTCGATCATCTTGGAGAGCTCTTCGACATGGTGCTGTCAAATATGTGATTTGGGTCACTTTTGAACCATGTCCAAGTCTCCTTTGTCTCGAGATGAACCTTCACTTGTATGGCTTCACCAATGTTGGTATTTATGCACCATATTACCTATATTTCCTTGCAAAACATATTGGTGCACAAAACTCGTGGAACTCATTAGTTTAAATAAAATATTATGTGAGCATCACTTAGTTTCTTCATTAAGTTGGGAATGTTGACGGTCAAAAGTGGCGAATAGTGGCCGTCAACACACCCCCACGCTTAGATCTTTGCTCGTCCCGAGCAAAGGGTAGGATTGAAGAACGCCGGGCTGAGCAAGAACTAAGGTGGACTTTGATGCACAACTTCTCAAGGTAATGGCTAGCATAAACGTTATTCCAAAACATTTCTCATACCTGTGGGGTTTGAAGTGGCTATGATACCTGCCTTGAGCGGTTGAAAAGTGGAACAACTCGAATGAAGATATAACTTCCCTCTTCATCAACCATACTTGGAGTTTTTTTTTAAGAGAAGAATACCTTAGCTCATAAGATCCTCAGATCGCACTCTCAAGTCGCTCATGTGGTATTTTCATTCCTCACTGAGGCCAGTAGCAAGCCTCTCCCTACAATCTATAGGCTTATGTGGAGCTCGGGTAGGGGAAATGTAGGCCCACCTATGTTGTGTATATTGTTAAGTAAAAAATAGGTCCTAGTGGAAGTTGTGACACTTCATATTCCGATCATTGAGAAATAGATAATCAAGGATGGGGGAGAAAATGGACACAACACAAGCACAATGGATTGTGATGAACAAACCATAAATTATGCTTTTGAAAGAATATGGCCTTGAGCGGTACTCTTTATTTTCCATGGGTCCCTCTTAGGACTTTGGAGACTTGAAACTATCGAGCTCTCTATCTCTCTTTTTTTTCTCTTTTGCCCATGACTAGGCGATTTTTTTTTTTTGCTCGATAGCTCCATGTCTTTTCTCAAATTGGAGGAGGGATGACTAGAGTATTTATTTTGAAAGGCCATATTTGTGGATAGGATTTGGTCAAGGGTATATGGATGAAATGATTTTGGTTTGGTTTGATGGAGGAATGTCTGATGAAAGTGGATGCAAGAATCCATTTTGGAATCAGCATCTCCAGACATGGAAAGGCTAGCACTAATGATAGACATAAAGGAAGAACTGATCGGTATTGAAATGTCACTTTCCCATAAGGACACAAAGTTTGACAAACCTCAACACAACTATATAGGTGGCATATGCATAGGTTTGAGCATGTGAAATATTTGGCTCTGGTAGGAATTTTCAACCACTGAGGAATTCTGAGCCTAAGGGTTTTCATGATTTTTTTTCAAAGAAAAGTCTCCAAGTAAGAATTAATAAAGAAGAAAGAAACACTTCTATCTCATTATCTCACACTCGTCAACAACTTAGGCAAGATCCTCCTAAATTTTTGATCCCACAAGCATAGAGTACTAGTTAAGAAATAAAGCTTGTGCTTGCCGACATGTGAGATGCAAAGTTGTGATCAAGATAACTTGTTGTATCATCATTCATTTTTTTATATATGAACAAGAGGCTCAATCCAAAGATATGAACATTATGAAATAACCTCAAGTGGGGGAATAAAAGTGCAAACCAGCGTTGAAGGATTGACCATGCTTCACTTCGTGCTCAAATTATATCCTCCCCCACGCTCAGATTTTGCGACACTTGGTGCCAAAAACTGAGCGTCTGAGGCTGTAGCCTTTTGCCCAACTCTTCGTTTATTTGAGCCTCAACCTGAAAGGTTAGTGACAAAAATACCCGAAGGAAGCGAGTCCTAAAATTATGTCATGAAACCTTGTTCGGTTTTATTTATTGAAAATAAATTTTTTTTATTGTTATATTTTTTGTGGAATTTGAAAGAAAGAAAGGAAAAAAATGAATGAAAATACGGGTTACCTCCCGGCAGTGCTTGTTTATGGTCAAAAGCTCGACCTTGGGAGCCTCTTTTCGAAGTAGCAGCTAGCTTGGTGTTGTGGCTCCCTCCATCACCAATCTTCGGATGTCGTTTTTCTAGCTGCAAGGTTAGCACAACATACCACGACGAGATTTGCAATACTTATGATAAACAAAATCATCCATAACCACCCTTTTGAAATTGTTTTGATGGGGCATGTGATGGTTGGAGTCATCGTGTGTGCTAATGGTGGGAGTAGATGGAGCATCCACAGGGAAACATGGATCTTTGGGTTTCTCAAAGACGAAATATCCATGCTCATCATTTTCTTCCGAACCCGACATGGAATCTGCTACCTCAGGAATATCTATAGAGCAAACATTTTCAGAATCAAGCCTGTAGTATTCTTGAAGCGTATCTTTCTCTTTGATATGGAAGTCCTTTGATTTTTCTGGATCAAGAAGGAAATCATTCTCCTCAAAATCGCAAAATTGATATGATCCTGGGAATTCTGAGGGGTTTGATGAGATAGGAGCTTTGAACTCCTCATCGGAAAATTCGAATTCGTCTTCCGAGAATTGAAACTCCGGATTGAGGGATGGTGAATCCTCCTTAGGAGCTTTGAACTCCTCATCGGAAAATTTGAATTCATCTTCCGAGAATTGAAACTTCGGATTGAGGGATGGTGAATCCTCCTTAGGGGATTCAGTCTTGTCCCTTGAGTATTGGAGACCCGGGAGTGTTGAGAATCGGGATGCCGTCTTAAAGAATGGAACATACTGCTGGGCATCGGTCCCAGATTCTTCTTGTGGGTCGGAGGTCTCTACCTCAGATTTTCTATAGGCATCATCTTCTTTTCCTGGTGATGATGGGACATCACCGTATGCTATCGATTCATCGTCATCGAACATGGAATAAAAGAAAGGTTGATGATGATCATAGGAGGGCTTAGGATCTAAGGTAGGGGGTTTTGGTTCGGCAACTTTCTGTGGGCAAGGTGACGGAGAATGACCAAAATCATTCATTCTTTCAGCAGGCTCTTGAGATTTTTCAGGCAGATCTTCATATACTCCGGTGTGCTCAGTATTCTTGAGCATCTTATCTAGGGTGGCTCTCCCCTCACTTACGGTTAAGAAGAAGAAAGAACCTTTAGAAGCTGCATCCAACTGGAGTGCACTCTCTTTTCTAAGACCACCAGCAAAGTGTTGTAAGCACATAGCCTCGGGTATACCCAAATCTGGCCCTGAAGCTAAAAGTTTGGTGAAACGAGCCCAAGCTGCTCCCAAAGATTCTCCCTCTCGTTGCTTGAAAGAGAGGGCTTCTGTACGAAGGGCGACGACCTTCGATACGGGGAAGAATTTGAGACAAAACTCATCTTTGAGGGTATTCCAATCACCTTTTACGATCCCTACGGTCATATAATACCATTCTTTGGCAACATCAGTCAGGGAGAATGGGAAGAGCTTCCATTTCACCGTTTCATGATGCATGCCTGGTATTGAGATGAGGGAGCAGTTCTGCTCAAATTCTCGTAGGTGGGTGTAAGGATTTTCATCCTTGTGCCCAGAGAAAGATTGTGATTGAACCAAGGCCGCAAGACTAGGGCGGATCTCGAAGCCTGAGGTATGGATGGGGTGTGATGAAGGTGGAGGCACCCAATGATTATGCCCTGGTGCCGAGAACTGACGGAGGGTAATGGAAGCCATGGGGAAGGTGGGATAATTTTTTTATATATAATAAGGGATGGTATGGTAGGTGGAGTGATACAAAGATAAACTAGAATGATACTAGTACAGCTACCGTTCCCCGGCAACGGCGCCAGAAAGCTTGTTGGCGTTCCTTAGCCTAACAGATAAATCCGTAAGCGTACAGATGCCGATGTAGCTTTCACCTAGGAGTATTCCAGGGTATCGAATCCACGAGGAACGAGAAGTGTACTAGAAACGGCTCTGGTATATCCAGGGACGATGGGAGTGAAGAAGAACAGATAAGTGGGTAGAGGTAATCTAATGTCGACTTGCTAACCTCCTATCAGGAATACTTGATTCCTCTAGTTGCTTCGACGGCTAGAACGGGAGAACCTCAGAACGGGGTGAGAGAGGGGTTCTCCGGGCTCAGCACTACTGTTATGAGTACACCCGAATGTGGTGGACTACGAAGGACGGACAGGGCTGTCACCACCTGCCGCCTACCACTGCAGTTCCGTGGGGTGCAACACAACCTCAGGTAGCTAGCCAGCACAGGCACCATGCCTAAGCTTTCAGCTACTGACATCCCCTCCCGCGAGTACAGGAGGAAACCCCAAACAAGAGTCGCTGTCACTCGCGCAGACTCAGGTACCCGCAACTTGAGAAAGCATTCAAGAACTACTAATGTAAGGAGAGAAAGCAGTAAAGACAAAAGAAGAGGAACTTTACTCGAACTGAAGCTTTATTCCTCGGAGGCACAAAGTTGGAGAGGGGCCGGCACTTCGGCTCCTCTCCGGACTCTCACCTCACCACTCTCCCTATTTTCTAAGCTAGATAGGTAGCACTACACTACAATTGGACTTCTTCCTTTCACCATGGTGTGTAGAATGGGGGTGGAGGTCACCTTTTATAGCCTTCCAAGGGTGGTATCACGTGTAGGAATGACGTCAAGGACCTGCTTAGCTTCCACGCCAAAGGGGAGGAGTAACGGCCACGGTCATAGGCCGGCCGGCCTACTTCAGGCCGTTCGGCCTGGAGATGGTGCCATTTGGCACCGTCTTTCTCCTGGACGGTCCTGATGCTCTCCTAATGACGGTTGCAGTGGCGTTTGATCCACGCTCGGCAGTTAGAGGCCGGTCGGCCTAGGCTAGGCCGGCCGGCCTGGCTCTGGCCCCCCTCGGCCCTCCGTTGCACCGACACGCTCGTGGACGGTTGCTTGTTGTCTGAAGAGGCGGTTCCGATCCAAAAGTTTGGTTTAGTCGCTGCATGTGGGCCTTCCGCTCCATGTCTTAGGCCTTTCGGTCTCAACTTCATCCTTGTGAAATCCATGCTTGGGGGTACTTTGGTGACACCATAAGGCCATCTTGCAAAGGTTGAGGTGGTTTGGTGGAGGTCCAGGGCCGGCCGGCCTTGTCCAGGCCGTTCGGCCTAGGTCAGGCCGTCCGGCCGGGCAGGTTTTGCCGGCGATTTTCCCGGAGGCGTAACTTTCTCGTCCGGACTCCGAATTGGACCATCCAAATATCCATTTCGATCATCTTGGAGAGCTCTTCGACATGGTGCTGTCAAATATGTGATTTGGGTCACTTTTGAACCATGTCCAAGTCTCCTTTGTCTCGAGATGAACCTTCACTTGTATGGCTTCACCAATGTTGGTATTTATGCACCATATTACCTATATTTCCTTGCAAAACATATTGGTGCACAAAACTCGTGGAACTCATTAGTTTAAATAAAATATTATGTGAGCATCACTTAGTTTCTTCATTAAGTTGGGAATGTTGACGGTCAAAAGTGGTGAATAGTGGCCGTCAACAATGGGGAATGACCAAAAGCATTCATTCTATCACTAGGCTCTTGACATGTTTCAGGCAGATCTTCGTATACTCCGGTGTGCTCAGTATCCTTGAGCATCTTATCTAGGATGGCTCTCCCCTCACTTACGGTTAAGAAGAAGAAAGAACCTTTAGAAGCTGCATCTAAAAGGAGTGCACTCCCTTTTCTAAGACTACCAGCAAAGTGTTGTAGGCACATAGCCTCGAGTATACCCAAATCTGGCCCTGAAGCTAAAAGTTTGGTGAAACGAGCCCAAGCTACTCCCAAAGATTCTCCCTCTCGTTGCTTGAAAGAGAGGGCTTCTGTACGAAGGGCAATGACCCTCGATACGGGGAAGAATTTGAGACAAAACTCATCTTTGAGGGTATTCCAATCACCTTTTACAGTCTCTACGGTCATATAATACCATTCTTTGGCAACTCCAATCAGGGAGAATGAAAAGAGCTTCCATTTCACCGTTTCATGGTGCATGCCTGGTATTGAGATGATAGAGCAGTTCTGTTCGAATTCTCATAGGTGGGTGTAAGGATTTTCATCCTTGTGCCCAGAGAAAGATTGTGATCGAACCAAGGCTGCAAGACTAGGGCGGATCTCGAAGTCTGAAGTATGGATGGGGTGTGATGAAGGTGGAGGCACCCAATGATTATGCCCTGGTGCCGAGAACTGACGGAGGGTAATGGATTCCGTGGGGAAGGTGGGATAGAATTTTTTTAACAAGGGATGGTATGATAGGTGGAGTGATACAAGGATAAACTAGAATGATACTAGTACAGCTAGGTTCCCCGGCAACAGCGCCAGAAAGCTTGTTGGCGGTCCTTAGCCTAACAGATAAATTCGCAAGCGTACGGATACCGATGTAGCTTCACCTGGGAGTGTTCCAAGGTATCAAATCCACGAGGAACGAGAAGTGTACTAGAAACAGCTCTGGTTTATCCAGGGACGACGGGAGTGAAGAAGAACAGATAAGTTGGGTAGAAGTAATCTAATGTCTACTTGCTAACCTCCTATCAGGAATACTTGATTCCTCTAGTTGCTACGACGGCTAGAACGGGAGAACCTCAGAACGGGGTGAGAGAGGGGATTCTCCGGGCTCAGCACTACTGTTATGAGTACACCCGAACGTGGTGGACTATGAAGGACAGACAGGGCTATCACCACCTGCCACCTACCACTGCAGTTCCGTGGGGTGCAACACAACCTGAGGTAGCTAGCCAGCACAGGCACCACGCCTAAGCTTTCAGCTACTGACCTCCACCCAACGCGAAGGGCTATAGAGAAAACCCCAAACAAGAGTTGCTGTCACTCGCGCAGACTCAGGTACCCGCAACTAGAGAAAGCATTCAAGAACTACTAATGTAAGGAGAGAAAGCAGTAAAGACAAAAGAAGAGGAACTTTACTCGAACTGAAGCTTCATTCCTCGGAGGCACAAAGTTGGAGAGGGGCCGACACTTCGGCTCCTCTCCGGACTTTCACCTCACCACTCTCCCTATTTTCTAAGCTAGATAGGTAGCACTACACTACACCTGGACTTCTCCCTTTCACCGTGGTGTGTTGAATGGGGGTGGAGGTCGCCTTTTATAGCCTTCCAGGGCGGTATCACGCGTAATTGTCACACCACCATCTTGCTTAGCATCCACGCGAAAGGGGAGGCGTAACAGCCACGGAAGTAGGCCGGCCGGCCTCATCAAGGCCGTTCGGCCTGGGTTGGTCGCCATCTGGCACCGACTTTCTTGTGGACGCTCCTGATGATGTCCTGATGACGGTTGTGGTGGCGTTCACCTCAAGCTCGACAGTTGGGGACTGGCCGGCCTAGGGGAGGCCGTTCGGCCTGGCCCTGGTGCCTCTCGGCCCTCCGTTGCACCGACTCGCTCATCAACGGTTGCATGTTGTCCCTTGAGGCGGTTTTGGTTGCGTAGAGTTGAAGTTGTCCGAGAATCCTAGGTGGGTGGACCTTCCGATCCATGGCCTAGGCCTTTCAGTCTTAACTTCATTTATTCTTGTCAATTCTTGCTTGGGGGTCCATTGGTGACTCCCTAAGGTCCTTGTGTAAAGTTTGGAGCATTTTGGGGATGATTGTAGGCCGGCCGGCCTGGCGGGGTTCTGCCGGCGATCTTCCCGAACGCGTAACTTTCTCGTCCGGACTCCGAATTGGGTCATCAAAATATCCATTTCGATCATCTCGGAGAGCTCTTCGACATGGTGCTGTCCTATATGTGATTCGAGTCACTTTTGCTCCATGTCCAAGTCTCCTTTGTCTCGGGATGAACCTTTACTTGTATGATTTCACCGATGTTGGTATTTATGCACCATATTACCTATATTTCCTTGCAAAACATATTGGTGCACAAAACTTGTGGAACTCATTAGTTTAAATAAAATATTATATGAGAATCACTTAGTTCCTTTATTAAGTTGGGAAGGTTGACGGTCAAAAGTGGCATATAGTGGCCGTCAACATAGATCCCAGCTTGGATAGCACGTCAGCCGCGACGTTGTCATCACGGACTAACCAATGGTACTCGAGTCCTGTGAACTTGTTCTCTAGTTTGCGTACTTCCTCGCAGTAAGCATCCATGTTCTCCTTCTGGTGATCCCAGTCTTTGTTGCAATGGTTGATGACGATAGAAGAGTCGCCGTACACCATCAATCGCTTGATTCCTAGGGAAATTGCTAGTCGTAGCCCATGCAACAAAGCCTCGTACTCTGCTTCATTATTGGACACCTTCCAGAAGATCTGCAGAACGTACTTGAGTTGATCACCCTTGGTTGAGATAAAAAGCACTCCCGCGTCAGTGCCTTCGAGCTTGAGAGAGTCGTCGAAGTACATGATCCAATGTTCTATTCTGCCGACCGGGATATCCACTTGGTTCTCGCGCCACTCAGCCATGAAGTCTGCCAGGACTTGCGACTTGATAGCTTTCTTGGACTTGAACTCGATGTTGAGTGCTCCGAGCTCGACTGCTCACTTTGAAATTCGCCCGGTGGTGTCCGGGTTGTGTAAGATCTCTCCCAGGCCAAACTCCGTGACCACTGAGATGGTGAATGTGTCGAAGTAGTGGCGCAGCTTTCTTGATGCGAGTAGTGCGTAGAGTAGTTTCTGTACCGCCGAATATCGGGCTTTGGACTCCGTGAGTACTTCACTGACGAAGTACATCGCCCTCTACACAGGATATGCATGATGGTCCTCAGACCTCTCAACGACCAGCGCCGTGCTCACCACATGAGTTGTGGCTGCGATGTAGAGTAGCAGCTTTTTGTCATCATCTTGTGGAGCGGTCAGTATTGGCAGTTTTTGGAGATGCTTCTGAAGATCCGCCAATGTTGCTGCTGCTTCCTCCGTCTATTGGAACTTGTCTCCCTTTTTCAGTAGCTTGAAGAAGGGCAAGCCTCTTTCTCCAAGTCGTGAGATGAAACGATGCAGCGCCGCTGAAGGACCGATTAGGCGACCAGAGAGGGGGGAGTGAATGGGAGCCGATAAAATTTCTTTTCGAAATCCGGCTTTTCCCAAATCAACTCCAAGCCAACCAAACGATCTAGCCAAGATCACGTAGCTACTGAGAAGCTACTGACCCTAGGAACTAGATCAAAGCAGCGGAAAAAGAATCAAACAAATCGAGCACAAGACGCGGCCTCAACAGGAAGAGTTCAGTGAAATTTACACGGGTTGTTTGATCCGACCGGACAAGAAAAGTCGGTCGAATTTATCGCCTATGCTCCGACCGCGACCGTGAGAAAACAACAGATTGAATTAGCAAAAAATACACGGGTCGATTGATCCGACCGCACATGAAAAGCACCAGTCGGATTGATCGCCTATGCTCCGACCTTTGTTGAGTGAAAAACACCGGTCGATTGATCCGACCAGTACAAGTGCCTCCGGTTAGATCGATAGGTCAACAGTCGATTCACTGACCTAACCCTTCCCTCAGTGTGATCGGATGATCCGACCGAGAGTCGATCGGAGCATTCAATCGAAATATCGACCTTCTACCAGAGAGTTTGCAAGGCTGCGAAGGCTAGCGGTCAATTGATCCGACCGAGCCAGGAAGAACCGATCGGATCGATAGAATGACACAGAGAAAACTGTCAACTCGAGATTGCAAGGCTGCGAAGTCCTAGCAGTCGATTGATCCGACCAAGCCAAGGAAAACCGATCGGATCAATAGATCGACGCAGCGAAAAGGTCAACTCGAGAATGGATCTCCCAAATGACTTGGAGTCTTGAGACAAGATTTTGGGTAGATGATATACACCTCAAGGAGAGGCTATGCCCCAAAGATCTTGTCCTCAGACCTCCTAGAACTCCTGGAATCACAGATCTCGTGAAGAACACCAAGAACTCGAGTTCATCCAAAAACTTCAAATCCAAAGCGATTCCCGGCGTTTGGGGGCAAGAGATCACCAGCAAAAGAGGCACAAGGCACTCATACATGAATCCACCAAAGAAATCCGAGAGAAAACGCCCAAGGAAGTGAAGAACGAAAATCACCCAAAAATAGCTCCGAAAATACCTCCGAAAATAAGAAAAGGAGCTCGTGGATTCAAATCATGGCACAAAGATGAGCAGCACAAACTCAATCAACCAACCATGAATTCACCTATACAAACTACGAATGATTCGAAATAGTTCTAGGTGGAAGGAATGAAAGAGAAATACAAGTCCAAAGGAAAACCAAAGATATAACTAGAGAGGATGCAAAGAGATAGCTGCCACCAACCCCTAGGGGGTCTATTATATAGTCCAAGTGGTGGTGCCCTAAAGACTAAACTACCCCTAAGTGATACATACCCCTCAGGGGCAAATTTGACATTTGGTTTCAGATATTTTCCGGTTGGGACATCTTCCACCGCAAGCTAGCTTCCCTCCAACGCAAGCCTTGCGGTCACGCCGCGTGTCCTCCGGATCGAAGCTCCTCGACGCCGAACTTGGGCCTGGCTGGTCACCTCGGCCCAGCTGCCCAAACTTCGCCTCGTCGAGTCATCGGCCTTGGTTTTGAGGCCCAAACCAAGGGAAACCGCCCACCGATGATTTTGTGGCCAAATCACCAAACCCCGCGTGCAAGCTTTGGTTGTGAGCCGCTACCTTGCACCGGCTTCTCGTCCGCGTACGAGCTTCGGTTGTGAGCCGCTACCTCGCACCGGAACCACGTCCCCTCGCTCGCTCTTGCACTATGTGAACCGCACTTGATCCATCTGGCCACCGGGTCCCTCGAACCGAGCCTACTTGTCTCTCCGCTCCTCGTAGGCCGCCATGGCTAAGACCTTTCGCGCCTGTTCTTCAGCTGCACCAATGCAATCAAGCCGCATTCTACACTTACAATACTTGAGCCAAGGGAAACGTCAATCCACACCACGTTGTCAATCACTCATCACACCAGGAAGCGACCATCCACCGGTCCTCGGACACACCGGGTCCTCAGTCGCCATGCACCCAGTAAGCTTCTGGATGTCTTTGATTGTCTTTGGAGCTTCCATAGCTGTGATGGCATTGATTTTCTCTGGGTTGGCTTCAATACCTCGGTGACTGATGATGAACCCGACTAGTTTCCCAAAGGTTACTCCAAAGATGCACTTGGTCGTATTAAGCTTCCAATTCCACTTCCGCAGAGATGCGAAAGTTTCTTCCAGATCAGCAATGAGATCATCAGGATTCCTGGTCTTCACAACCACATCATCCACATATGCTTCCACGTTGCGGTGTAGTTGTTTCTCAAGGCAGAGCTGGATAGCGCTGATAGGTCGCTCCGACGTTTTTCAATCCGAAGGACATCATGGTGTAGGCGTACGCCCCGTAGGTAGCGATGAACGCTGTCTTGACTTGATCTTCCTCTTTCAGAGAAATCTGATGATAACCCGAGTAGCAATCAAGGAAGCAAAGCAAAGCGCAACCAGTAGTGGAGTTGATAACCTGGTCGATGCGCGAGAGCCCGAAGGGGTCCTTGGGGCAATGCTTGTTCAGATCGGTGTAGTCGACACACATCCGCCACTCGTTGTTGTTCTTCTTCTTCACCAAGACTGGATTTGCCAACCAATCAGAATGAAAGACTTCCTTGATGAATCTCGAGGCGAGTAGTTTCGTCAGCTCTTTCTTGATTGGCTCGCGCTTGTCAGATGCGAATCGTCGCAGTCGCTACTTCTTGGGAGTTGCTTTTGGATCACATTTAGGATGTGTTCGATCAGGTCCCTTGGCACCCCTGGCATATCCGCGGGTTTCCACGCGAAGATGTCGCGGTTAGCCTGCAGGAACCTGACGAGTGTGTCTTCCTATTTGGGAGTCAGGCCAGCCCCGATCTTGGTGGTCTTGGACTGGTCGCCTTCCATCAGCTCTGCATCCTTGGTCACCACGTCATCAGGAGTGGTTGCCATGAGCTTAAGTGGCCCTGACTCCTTTGTAGGAATCTCGAGCTCTGTCTTCTTGAGCTTTTGAGCGGCCGCGAAGATTTGGGCTATAGAGTTAGGCACATGAGTGGTGGACGCAAACTCTATGGCTTCTCTGTCGCAGTCGTACGACCGCCTCAAGTCACCATGGAGGGAGATAACGCCCTTGGGCCCTGGCATCTTGAGGATGAGGTAGACGTAGTGAGGGATGGCCATGAACTTGGCCAATGTAGGACGTCTGAGGATGGCTTGATATGAGGTTTCGAAGTCTGCCACCTCAAACTTGATGTACTCTGTCCTGAAATTCTCTAGAGTGCCAAACGTTACTGGTAATGTGACTTGACCAAGTGGGAGACTACCATTACCAGGAACGATGCCATAGAACAGGGAGTCTGTGGGCATCAGCAGCTTCTCGATGTCAAGGCCCATCCTCTTCAGGGTACCGAAGAATAGCACGTTCAGCCCTGCACCGCCGTCGATGAGTAACTTGGTAAGCTGTGATCCTGCCACCGTGGGATCCAGGACGAATGGTAATTGCCCTAGTTTGTCGTAGCTATTCCACTGGTCCACTCTTGAGAAAGTAATTGGAACCTCCGAGTACTTTAAGTACCGTGGGACAGCTGACTCAACTGCCATGATGTGGCACATAGTGAGCTTGTGGTTCCTCCAGGTTGGGAAACCGTAGTCGCCTCCAATGATGACATTGAGGACCTTGTTCACCTTCTGGAATTTGTTCTCCTCGTCTTCTTCATCTTCATCATCAGGCGTCCTGCCCTTGTTCTTGGCTTCAGGGTCATAGGCTTCCCACTCCGGCTTCTTCTTGTTCCTCTCCTCGCGCGGTTTTTGGGAGAACGTGCGCTGGAGATCGTAGCATTGACCCATAGTGTGCTTCTTCTTAGGGTGCATTGCGCATGGTCTTTCCATGATCTTTTCCACATCGTTCTTGCCAGGTTAGCTCTTCTTCTGGCTTCGCATGTTGTTATCCAGCGTTGCGACTGTGTCGTCCGGCTTGCGCTTGTTATGCTAGTAACTTTGCTGGCCTTTAGAGTTGTGCCCCCTATTGTCGTGCTTCTCCTTGCCCTTGCGAGGACCGTATTTCTCAAGGTCACGATCTTCTTGCTCGGACCAGGCTTCAACTTGGTTGCGTAGAGCTTCCAGAGTCGTTGGGCGGTGCAAGCCAAATTGCATATCAAAGTATCTGTTTGTGATGCCATTCTAGAACAAGTCGATGCAGTCACGATCAGACACGTCAACCAACAGGGTCTTGATCTCCATGAAGCGACGCATGTACTCCTGTAAGTTTTCACCAGATTGCTGCTTGCACATGGCCAAGTCGTGACGAGTCTTGGGTCAGCTGTAGGTGCCCTGGAAGTTGACGATGAACATCTTCTTCAGTCGTTCCCAAGAGTCGATGGAGCGATGTGGCAGGTTCTCAAACCATGTGAGCGGGGCGGGGTCAAGTGCTAGTGGGAAGTACCGACACTTAATTGCACTATTGTCGCCAGCGCACTCTATGGATGTGGAGTAGATACGCAGCCATGACTCATGGGAAGTCTTGCCATCATATTTCTCGAAGCCTGATGGCTTGAAAGATTGCGGGTACGACGCCATCCAGATGTATCTAGAGAACATCGGGTACTCGTTGTCATCTTCTTTGTATCTCCGCTCTTTGTCACGCCTCCTGGAGTCGATGATTGACCGCAGTTCGCGGTTGGCGTTGATGGTCTGCCTGAGGTCTCCGCTGTGAGCTGATGCGGCTCGACCTCCGTCATTGCGGCTGGCATTGGCTCATGGTTGACCCCGTCCGGTTGGGCGATTATTAGCCATGGGGGAGTCGTAGCTTGCGACCTTCGTGAATTCTTGCGCCAATTTGTGGCCTGCTGTGTGGCGGTTGCGGGCATCGATGCGTCGTAGTGCCCTTGTGCGGGTGTTTCTCCAACGGGTGGTAATTCGTCGGCAAAGATGTCACCCTCCAGCTCGAAAGCATAACGTGGATCGTCCACACCGGCGCCAGCTCCTCCAGAGACAGCCATGAACACCTATCGACTGGGCTCAACAGAGTCACTTGTGGTTGGGGTGAGGAGTTCGGTGGTGCTCTCCTCGTCTGATGGTAGCGGTGTGTCGTACTGGAAAGGCAAGTCTTCAGTAATGTCGGACCCAAAGAGTACAAAGACTTGGCAGGATTCGTAGATTTTCCAGGGTGTCTTGTTTCTTGGGAACACAAATCTTCCTTCAGGCGTGGCATGAATCACCAGGTCATGCCCGCCGTCTTCTTGTAGGATCTCATCATCCGAGTCTGAGTTGTACACGGGGATCACCTCCCTGCAGGAGCTAGCGTGTCCTGCCGTGACTCGGACTGGGGCGTCCCACTTCGAGTCTGTGACGGACTTGATCTGGCTCTACAATGCCTCGCAATACCTGCGGGTCAAATTGCAGAGTCCAAACGGGAATTGGGGTGGGAGGGTAGCTTGCAGCTTCTGTTCCGTAGTCGTGATCGACTCGGATTCATGCCCGCAGATAGTGTCCCCGAGCGTGATCTCGCCGAGTTGCTCGGCTAGGTCTTCCATGATGGGCGCTGGTTCTTCCTTCTCCTCCAGGGGCGTCTCGAGGTAGCTATAGAAGCCACCCGAGCCGTCTGCGACGTAAACCCAGGAACCAAAGTTGAACCTTGTGCCTTCCTGAGGCGCTTCAGATTGGATGTAGGTCACCATTGCGTTCTCCACAGGATCTTCGAGGAAAGCCCCTACCTGGCGTGCCAGATGTCGGTGTTCTACCGTCGATCCTACCGAGGGATACCCCGAGGTAGTAGAGTTCAGGTGGGGTTTCGCCGAGATCAGGAACGTAAAGGCTAAGAGACTCAGGATTTTAGACAGGTTTGGGCCGCCGAGATAGCGTAATACCCTACGTCTTGTATGGTGGTTTGTATTCAATGAGGTCGTACTGTGTGTCTCTCTGTTGAGAGACTTGGTCTACCGATCTAGGCACATCTACCCTCCTTTATATATCCCAGGGGGCGGGGAACTAGTCGGTTTACAACATTGGAGTCCTAGTAGGATTACAGAGTAGAGTCCTAGTAGGAGTCCGACTTCTTTCTTCCTTGTTGGTACCTGGGGGTTCCATACCCAATAGAGGTCAAGTGAAAGCTTCAAGACTTGTTACTCTTGGTGTTTGATGGCATCTAGATGGTCTTGGTGACATTGGAGTTCTTGGTGAGCTATTGAAGGCTATGGGAGTCCGAAGGAAGGTCTCTTGTACACGGTTTGAAGCATGGCTAAAAGTGGATGCTCCAACTTGGACAAGGGGAGTGTCCACTCCTTAATACTACCGAAAAATATGGTGTCTTCTTTACCTTGATATTTACATTTGTTGCACTTAGTTTGTGTTCTTCCTTTGAGCAATTTCATTTGTGCAATTTCTTGCCTAGGTTGTCTTCTCTCTTCTGGTTAGTGTGATCTTGCCTTAGTTGATGACGATCATGATAGAGTTTATCCCTACCTAGCATATTTTTGTTAGAGCATCTCAGAGACTAGCCAAAAATACTAGCCAAATTTACTGATTTTGCTACTCTTAAAAATAGATTTGACAAACAAATAATTGAGCAATCCAACAGACTCTGTATGGATGGCTAGTAAGGTAGGCTAGCTAAAAATAGAGAGCAAACGAGGTGAGATGAAGAGCCACTAAATTTTAAGAGTCATTTGCAGAGTCTGTTAGAAACGTTTTTTGTTTAATAATAGCTAAATTTATTTTTATAAAATGATTTGGCTAATCTCTTGGAGATGCTCTTAGAGTGCTTAGCTTCTTTTGCAAATTCTAGGTTGGGCAACAGTAGTATTATAGGAAGAGTGTCGGTGTTCTACCGTCGATCCTACCGAGGGGTATCCCGAGGTAGTAGAGTTTCAGGTGGGTTTCGCCGAGATCAGGAACGCAAAGGCAAAGAGAGTCAGGATTTTAGACAGGTTCGGGCCGCTTAGGAGGCGTAATACCCTACGTCCTGTGTGGTGATTGGTATTGATGAGATCGTCTTCTCTGATGAGAGACTTCGCTCCCTCTGTGAGGGTCACTGCCTAGCCTTATATTCACGGCGGGCAGGGTTACAAGGTTGGTTTCGAGTAGAATCCTAACCAATTACTACTCGAAGATTACTCTATAAGGCAATCCGAGTAGTTTACAAGTCTTACGACTGGTTTCCAAATCGAGAAGAGTCCTTGCGGTACTCTACTCGTGTTCTTCACGCCTGGTACGACTCTGATTGGAGAATTCGTGTGTCCCTGTGGGCCCATGGTCGTACCTCCAACAAGCCCCCAAGCGCTTCATAGTCGAGTATCGTCAACCGAGTGGTTGCCAAGCCAATCGAGTGCTTTTCGAGTTCTTCGAGTGCTTGATCAGTCTTGGACAGGTCTTGGTTGTCACGAGGCCATGAGGTGCTTAAGCCCCGTTATTCTGATTAAATCAGTAGTCTTCAAAATATTATATGGTGTGCGATAAGAATCGCACTCCATATGGAGTAGCCCCCGAGCCTTAAGTTGAATCGAAGAATCAGGTTGAGGGTCCACAGAATCTTAATCTTCATCTTGTTCTTGAAATGTGCAATTTGGAAAAATTGCACTTGATATCAAGTAGCCCCCGAGCCTTGGGTTGAATCAAAGAATCAAGCCGAGGGTCTTGATTTAAGTCTTCAGTCTTCAGAAAAAATAAAATCAGCAGTCGATGTATATCGCCTATCAGCCCCCGAGCCTTGAAACGATTCAGAATGATCAATTCAAGGGTCCAGCGAGCTTTAGGGTTCTTCAAATCATCTTGGAGATCATCATCCGAGTGGTAATTTGCACCCAGAAATAGTAGTCACATCCAATCATCTTGGAGATCTTCTTCCGAGTGGTTTTCTTGTACCCAGCCCCCGAGCATAGGAGCCAGCGGAGATGCATCGAGTAGTATGTAGTCGAAATAGCCACCATCAATAGAGTAGCAAAACAGAGGAGGTCGTGGTTGACTTGTCACGCCGCGATCTCCCCAGAATCAGGAGTCAGGTGCCAATGTAGTCGTGGTCCCATCATTGGTACTTGGCGACTCAAGTATGCTGGAGAAAGACAACTAGGTAAGCCTGATGGCAAACCGAGTTGTGATTTTAGCGTCAGCCCCCGAGCCTGGAAGCTGGCGAAGATGTGATAGCACGCTGTGCGGCCTAGAAAGTAGTCATCCAAACAAAGTACTCAGCGCTTGGCCAATCTTGTTAGAATAAAATAAAAAATAATTGAAATAAGTAACTTAGCTTGTTTGTTGCCGTTTGTCGATGAAGCAGACTTAGTCAGAGTTGATTCCGACTAGTTTGAGTTCATCACGAGCATATTGCTGATGCGGCAGTCCCGCGGCACAAGCTGAAGTTGAACTTTGACTTGATAACTTGCAACGGGTTGAGGCGACCACCATATTGATGAATTCCATTGATCATGATGCGCCCGAATAGTCATCCAAACCACTCTTGCAGTGTATTCGGGAAGCCACCGGCAAGCTGTACTCATTTTGCGAGTTATACTTCAAAGCACTGGATAACTGGTACTTGAAGATCACTACTCTTCTTGCCGAGTAGACTCTGTAGTACTTTCAAATAAGTACTCAAAGATTTGAAATCACTACTCTTCTTGCCGAGTAGACTCTGTAGTACTTTCAAATGAGTACTCAGAGATTTGAAGTTACTACTCATCTTGCCGAGTAGACTCTGTAGTACTTTCAAATAAGTACCCAAAGATTTGAAATTACCACTCGTGGGTAGTTGCTTTATAAGGCTAGCTGGCCTCTATAGGTGTTCAGCCTGGTCTTAGTTTCATCTGAGTACTCAGGGATCCTGGAAAGTAGTCATGTGATCTACTCTTCGGATTTTGACCGATGTATACTTTGTTGAATCAACAAGTATCAAAGGGAACTCCGGAACTTCTGCACGAGTGTAGTCGACGCTCATGCGCCACTCGTTATTGTTCTTCTTTCTCACCAAGACTGGATTTGCCAACCAGTCGGGTGGAAGACTTCCTTGATGAATCCTGCGGCGAGTAGTTTCGCCAGCTCCTTCTTGATCGCCTCTCGCTTGTCACCTTCTTGGGTGTAGCTTTGGGATCGAAGTTAAGGCTGTGCCTGATCAGGTTCCTTGGCACTCCTGACATATCTGCAGGTTTCCACGCAAAGATGTCGCGGTTGGCTTGCAGAATCCTGACGAGCTCGCCTTCTTATTTCGGGGTTAAGCTGGCCCCGATCTTGGTGGTGTTCGACTGGTCTCCTTCCAGTAGTGGTGCGTCCTTGGTCGCCACGTCTTCAGGAATAGCCGCCTTGTTTGGTCCGAGTTCCTTGCTGGGGATCTCGTACTCTGACTGCTTCAGCTTCTGAGCTGCTGCGAAGAGCTGGGCCATGGCGTTGGGTACCTGAGTGGTAGCCGCAAACTCCACAGCTTCTCTGTTGCAGTTGTATGGTAATGTGACTTGGCCGAGGGGAAGACTGCCATTACCAGGGACAATGCCGTAGAACGGGAATTGGTGGGAGTCAACATTTTTTCAATGTCGAGTCCCGTCCGCTTCAGGGTGCCAGAGAATAGCACGTTCAACCCTGCCCCGCCGTCGATGAGCACCTTGGTGAGTTGTGATCCTGCCACCGTAGGGTCCAGGACGAGTGGCAATTGCCCTGGTTCGTCGTAGCTGTTCCATTGGTCTGCCCTGGAGAAGGTGATTGGAACCTCCGAGTACTTTAGGTATCTGGGGACGGCTGGCTCAATTGCCATTATGTGCCGTAGAGCGAGCTTATGCTTACTCCGAGTGGGGAAACCATAGTCGCCCCCATGATGACCATGAGTACATTCTTGGGCTTCTGGAACTTGTTCGTCTGGTCCTCCTCGTCTTCATCATCTTCGTCGTCGGTCCTTTCTTTGTTCTTGGCTTCAGGATCGAGTGGTTCCCTTGCCATCTTCTTCTTGGCCTTGTTCTCTTGATCCTTCTCGGCGTATATGCGTTGGAGATCGTAGCATTGGCCCATGGTGTGCTTGTGCTTCGGGTGCATTGGGCACGGCCTGTGCATGATCTTCTCAACGTCACTCTTGCCGGGGTAGTTCTTCTTTTGGCTTCGCATACCAGTCTCCAGAGTTGCGACTGTGTAGACTCTGTAATACTTTCAAATGAGTACTCAGAGATTTGAAGTTACTACTCGCCTTGTGGAGTAGACTCTGTAGTACTTTCAAATGAGTACTCAGAGATTTGAAGTCACTACTCTTCTTGCCGAGTAGACTCTGTAGTACTTTCAAACGAGTACTTAGAGATTTGAAGTCACTACTCTTCTTGCCGAGTAGACTCTGTAGTACTTTCAAATAAGTACTCAAAGATTTGAAGTTACTACTCGCCTTGTGGAGTAGACTCTGTAGTACTTTCAAATGAGTACTCAGAGATTTGAAGTCACTACTCTACTTACCGAGTAGACTCTGTAGTACTTTCAAATGAGTATTCAGAGATTTGAAGTTACTACTCGCCTTGTGGAGTAGACTCTGTAGTACTTTCAAATAAGTACTCAAAGATTTGAGATTACTACTCGCCTTGTGGAGTAGACTCTGTAGTACTTTCAAATAAGTACCCAAAGATTTGAAATTACCACTCGGCTGGGGTTTGGGGGCGATTCTTGTCGCGGGGAGGTGGGCGTCCGCTGCTCTCGACTTCTTCGCTTAGAGCTGCTCGGCCGCTGCGCGATGGTGCGGCGGCGATGGCCTTGTCGAGAGTGCGGACCATGCCGTTGATCCGTTCGAGTGCAGCTGCCGTCTCTGGGGTTCTTGGCAGACTGCGGATGTGATAGGCAATCTCCATGGCGTTAGCCATAGGAGAGTCGTAGCGTTCCACTCGCGCGAACTCTTGAGCGAGGTTGCGCCCTAGCCATGACGCGATTGCGAGCGTTTAGGCGGCGCTGAGCCCTCTTGTTGTTCCGGATTTCTCTGTCTGTGGCCGCTTGAGTGGATTCGCCAGCGGGTGCGTCTTCAGTTTGCAGAGATATCTCCTTCTAGCTTCAAACGCGTAGCGCGGGTCGTTGTCGATGTTACCAGCTGCTGCTGCGCCAGCCATGAAGACTTGTCGATTGGGCTTCGACAGAGTCGCTGGAGCTTGGAGTGATGAGCTCTGTAGAGCTTTCCTCTTCTGGCAGCAGTGGTGTGTCGTACTGGAACGGCAGGTCGTCAGTAGCTTCAGGCCCAAAGAGTACAAAGATCTAGCGGGACTCGTAGACGTCCCGTGGGATCCTGTCTGTTTGGTACTCTGATCTTCCTTCAGTCGTGGCGTAGATCACAGTGTTGTGTTCGCCATCGTCTTGTAGTGTCTCCTCGTCCGAGTGGCATTCGGGGACCGCTTGGCTCAGAGAGTTGGCGTTTCCTGCCATGACTAGGACTGGGACATCCCGCCTCGAGTCCTTTGCGGACTCGAACTGTCGCCGTAACGCCTCACAGCATGCGTGGGTCGAATTACGGAGTCCAAACGGGAATTGGGGTGGGAGGGATGTTTGCTTCTCTGTAGTCGTGATCGACTCGTCCGAGTGGCAATCGGGGACCGCTTGGCTCAGAGAGTTGGCGTGTCCTGCCATGACTCGGACTGGGACGTCCCGCTTCGAGTCTTTGACGGACTCGAACTGGCTCCGTAACGCCTCACAATATGCGTGGGTCGAATTACGGAGTCCGAAGGGGAATTGGGGTGGGAGGGTTGTCTTCTTCTCCGTAGTCGTGATCGACTCGTCCGAGTCCGAGTGGAATTTGGGGACCGCTTGGCTCAGAGAGTTGGCGTGTCGTGCCATGACTCGGACTGGGACGTCCTGCTTCGAGTCTTTGACGGACTCTTGCCCGCGGATGAGGTCCGCGAGTGTGATCTCGCCGAGTTGCTCGGCCAATTCTTCCATGATGGGCGCTTGCTCCTGCTTCAACTGGACATGCGTCTCGTAGTAGCTGTAGAAGCCATCCGAGCCGTCGGCGACGTAGACCCACGAGCCAAAGCGGAACGTTGTGCCCTCCTGAGGCGCTTCAGCTTGAATGTAGGTCACCATTGCGTTCTCCACGGGATCTTCGAGGAAAACCCCTACCTGGCGCGCCAGATGTCGGTGTTCTACCGTCGATCCTACCGAGGGGTATCCCGAGGTAGTAGAGTTTCAGGTGGGTTTCGCCGAGATCAGGAACGCAAAGGCAAAGAGAGTCAGGATTTTAGACAGGTTCGGGCCGCTTAGGAGGCGTAATACCCTACGTCCTGTGTGGTGATTGGTATTGATGAGATCGTCTTCTCTGATGAGAGACTTCGCTCCCTGTGTGAGGGTCCCTGCCCAGCCTTATATTCACGGCGGGCAGGGTTACAAGGTTGGTTTCGAGTAGAATCCTAACCAATTACTACTCGGAGATTACTCTACAAGGCAATCCGAGTAGTTTACAAGTCTTACGACCCCTGTGGGCCCATGGTCGTACCTCCAACAAAGAGCGACCTGAAGGTCCCCGTTGGTAACCATTGTATGAGCATAAAGAGGCTATCGTTAGGGTTGGATTCAGATCAAATACACATGAAATCGAATTCAGATAGCATTATTTACCATATTTCAATTCACATTCGAATACAAATACGAATATTGTCGAATATGAATACAAAATGAATAGTTCGAATTCAGATTCACATTCGGATATTTACTCTAACTTATAACATAGAGTTACACCGAGTATCGATTTGTTTTGTCCATGGTTTTATAATTGATCAAAATCATGTTCCATGTAGGGAGTGCAAAGTGCAGAATAGATATCTTATTGAAAATAACCTATTTATTAGTAAATAAATAATATATCAAAATAAATATAAAACAAGTACTTCTTAAATATATAAATATCTTTTAGTAATAAAAAGAGGTGCATTAATACATTTTAATACAATAATAACTATATAATACATTTAAAATTAAACTTTATCATTATATATCACTAGTAATATTAGGTTGACATAATTAGTCATTTGTCATATAGATAATTTTTATAAGTTAAATGGTGTATATAATTATTTTATTACTAATATTAGAATTAACATCATTGATAATTAGTATTTATAGCAATATAAATAAGTTTTAGATAGCTCCATTGATACTTTATCCTATACGGATATGGATAATGTCGGATATTTCATATCTTGTCGAATATGAATCTGAAACTAGAATGAGAAAAATATTGGAAATTGGATCTGGATACATCCATTTGACATCCATATTAATAACGGATACGAATACAAATATCCATATTAATATGTTTAAGCTGATATGAATATGGATAATTTGTATTTCCAGATATCCATATCCTCACACGGATAAATCGCTCTTCAAAATATAGCAGTGGTATATAATATTGTAAATAGAACACTAATTTTTTGGTATTAAAAATCAGATTCATATTATACTCAAGTGGAGGGGCTAAAATTGATATAATTCCCCAACCCACCGAAGTGAACAAAACTCACCAAAAGGCCGCGCAGGCCGTATCAGCCAGGCGCGCAGGCATTTGGTTTTTCCGGCTTTCATCTCCCCTCCCCGACGCCGCCCCCTCTCCCTCCCTCTCCCTCGGCCTTCCTGTCTTAGCGGCGACGACAGGGCGAGCACCGCCGTTCCGGCAGTTCTTCATCGGTAGCTTCGCCGGCAACGAGCATCCGACAGGGGTATGCCGGCCATTCCCTTCCCCTTCCTGCTGTGCGAAATCGAACATTCAAGCCCCTAATGCATGCTTATTTGTGTTCGATTCGGATCTGATCATGTATTTTTACCTACGAGCTTCGATTTGTACACCCTTGTCCTATACCGTGTCCGCCACTAGCTGTGCGAAACCGAGCTCCCCAAACCCTAGTGTAAGCTATCTATATTTGGATCTGCCCAAGTACCAAATATATACCTGTATTATACCAAATATTTTCGATTTTTGGGCAAAAACTATCGGGATCCTAGTTACTGGATCTGTCACTCTAACGGTGTATAGGTTACTGGCCTGTTGAGGCTGAAGGAGAGGGAGGTGAGGAAGGAGGGGGCGAGGAGGGCGACATGGTGGAAGGGAGGGGATGGTGGACCATTTCTGAGCTTGGTATGTCATGTGAGCAATTTTCAAACAAAAAAGGGATTAGGCGTTACGCGGGAGTCATTATGCGCTAGTCGGGTGGTGGGGACGCTTAGTTCCTAGCTTGCCTAGGTGGCATGTCATTATGTGCTACTTAGACGGTTGGGTTACCTAGCTCCTAGCTCGCATAGGTTGAGGCTGTTTGACCTTCCATATGAATGGTGAAGGAGAGAGAGAAAAAAGGCGGCCATGGAAGGAAGTGGTGCCGGAAGAATGGGGAAGGTGTAGGAGACAAAATGGAGCAGGCCGGGGGGGGGGGGGGGGGGGTGGGGGGGGGGGGTGAGAGTAACAGCAAAGGATGTGTAGATTCAGCGGCAGCTAAGGTCTACTTGACATCATTCATGTGTCCTTTTTTTTTTTGGCCGAAGTCGGTAGGGGAAGCCTCAACCTATTTTTTTGCATATTTTTTATTCTAGACTCTATTAATTCGCTCCCACAGGGAGTAGAACTTGGGTTTGCTGGGTGCTACTCAGGTGCTCTAACCACTAGGCTAGAGGCCCTTTCACTTCAGGTGTCCATCTTGCTACCCAAACGGCTGTCGGCCACCTTGTTACCCAAGCTCATCCTGTGGATGCCATTTTGTTTTTTAACACCAGTTGCCTGATGAGGTGGCAATGATTTAATGATTTTCATGCAAAGTTATGAATGCGCGTGCTCTTTTTTGTATTAGTTGCTTCTAGAACAGTTATGCAGAGCAATTAATTACTTGCTTTTAGGACAGATAAATAGTGTGAATGTGGTCTTTTAGGCAAATCATGAATTGCTGTAATGATTCTCATTTCAGAAGATTCTTGATTTTGAGTTCCCTAAACTTGTTGGTGTAGTTTGACTTGAACTACATCGGTCCCCTTATCCATGTACCTAAGACATGGCATGGCGTCTGAAACTGCTTGTATCTCCTGTTACATCACAGCAATTTAGCAATTATGCGCTGGGCCAGTTCCTTATCATGATAACTTCAGAGAATTAAACTGCTTATTTATCCTGATAATTTTAGCAAATTTAAACTGTATTTTTTGTAAAATATCAACTGTATTTGGACAATTCGACTATTCGAGGGACCATTTGGTAGCTAACGTTCAAGGATCTAGGATAGGATAAGAAGGGAAAGATGCAGTCATATTGAAAACTGTAGTGATGCCTCTACCAGTTGGAATTGTTCTTAATATTTATTGGGATCATTTACACAGAAAGTTAGATACCCTTGGACCTTATGACAAATTTGTTTCCGATTTGCATCTATGGATTTTTGTTCCCAAATGTAGGCCACAAATGTATACACGGTTAGCTTAGGAACATTCCTATATGCCTCTGCCCATACCTAAATTTTCTTGTCCTAGACACCCCAGCATTGATTTTCAAGGTGTTGCCACCATCTTAGGTTGGCAATAGGAAGATATCACATGGTGGCTCAGGGAAGAACAGCTCTTCCAGCAGACGATGGGGTTAGTGGGATAGGTGAGATGGGTGGCAACAGTGTCAGAGAAAAGGATGCAGTCAAAGAGGTAGGTGTTAGCGCTGGATAGGTGAAAGGGCTTGCAACAGGGATGATACATGGGTAAGCAGGGACAGTGTGGGGGTGAGCTTCTGTAGACGATGACTCTGAGAGGTGGTGACATAGTGTCTTCATGGGCTACCATGAATGAGAACAGAGCATTGGTAGAAGGGGCTGTTTTTTCTTTCTCCGCTAGGGCATGGGAAGGGAGAGGGTGCTTGATGGGATTTTATGTTTGGGATTGTGCTTTTACTTGGGTTGTTGACTGATTTCCTGACTTGTAATGGCCCATTTATATTTCTATTTCTTCTTTTCTGGCTAATATTTACATATGTGCCTTTAAAATACTAATTTAATTTATTTGTGTATGCTGCTGCCTCACCTCGCACCATAAGTGCTTAGTTTGGGTCTTCCTCATCCCTCCTTAATTTCTCATGCCATACGTAGTCCCCAGCTTACCCTCGTTTCCCTGTCTCCTGTTATTCATACATTCTCCTCTAGCCCTACCTCCTATCTTCTCTGATTATAGATCTGTTACAGGCATATCCTTTACTAAACTTACTAGATCTGAGATTTGTTTGTCATACATATTGTAATTCTGCATCTAGGATCAATTCGTGCCTCAGCAATATTCTCTCTTTGTGACAGATCTACTGCCACATCTTTGGTGATGCCAGGATAGGAGGAATATATGAGTTGAGGTTGAGGTAAACAGAGATTTGTGCACTGCTGCTTCGTTCCCTCCTTTGTCATGTAACCTGGCTCAATATGGTTGATTTTGTTATTTTCCAGTGATGAACTGAACCCCTGGATGTTTTGAGTCGAAATTTTGGAACTTCATCTTTCTCCTGTATTGTGTGTGCCTGATCTTAAGTGCGCCGTCCAACATTACCATGCTGCATACACTAAGATCTGTTATTGTTGTTGGGGGGGGGGGGGGGGGGGGGGGTATGAATGCGCTTGTTCAACTTTTTCCCTCGAATCCACAGGACAAATCTGTTTATTCTGTACCCTGACTTCTTGGTTGTCATTTGATAATTTGTAGCTTGTGTGATTATGTAATAGGATATTTTTTGAAAATTTCAGCAAAGCTCTTAAACAATTAAAGCCTATCAGCCTGTGGATTATAGTCTTGTCTCGTTTATGTTTCCTTGCACTGTTTCAGAAAATAGGTATATTTGTGAAAACTGTGAAGAATTAGGTTGTTGCATGACAGAAACCTTTTAGCATGCCCTTTACTGGTATTCTGATTTTTTTTTGTGTGGACCGAGTCATAACTTAACCACTTTTTATCTTTGTTATTCTAATTTGTTATCCATCATACAGGAACTTATTCATAGGAATTGGATGATCAGATTACTTTATTATGTTTGAATCTCATTAAGCCTTATACTGCAACAGATAGGTATGATCTTATAACTCGTGAGAGGAAGACTTTTTCAGTATGAGTTTACTTTTTTATTCCAGTGTTGGTTTATTTGGTCTGAACAGTTTGTTGCATGCTGTCCCATGTTCTGTACAGATGACTCCAAAATGGAGTGAATGCTCTTCAAATAGCTATAGAGAACTATCTTCGCACGTAAGTGGAGAATGCAAATCAACCTTAACAGAAACAGTCCCTTCGCCCACAAGCTGTTTTGATTTACCAACTGCCAACACAATGTGCTCCCTATCTGCACAGAAGAAGGATGGCAATGTTTATAAAAGGCGGAAGATGGACAAGGATTCAAATCCTCTTACAGCATGTGAAGAGGATAAAGAAACAATGGCTCAAAGTTGCACAACTTCTGATGACCACTCGTCATTAGTGCTACCTGTTGTCTCCTCAGAAGCAATGCCTCCCAATTCAACAGCCAACATGACAGGTCCTATGATAGATTGTGAAGAGCCTACCGGGGTTCCATTGGAGCCAAATTCTGGTGAAAGATGCTTGGTTTCAAGTATGTCACCATCTTCTGACAAAAAGGATGCTGCCGAATGTTCTTCATCAAATATCAGCCCTACAGAACCAATTACTGAGCATATGTCACCAAGGGATCTTTGCATCGCTATACTGAGAAAGGATGGACTCATAACTGAATCAAGAGCAAGAATTAAAGAGGAATTCATTGTCAGTGATGCCAACCCATTGTTGGCATGCAATTCCTGTGGCTGCTTGGATCGTTCATTAAAGATGCTAATATGTGATTCTTGTGATGCAGCATTCCATTTGTCTTGCTGCATCCCTCGTATTAAAGAACCACCAACTGATGAGTGGTATTGTGCGCCATGCTTGTGTAAGAAACCTAAGAGTCCTTATGGCAAATTCTCAGAGGGCAAGGTCAAGCCTTCGAGGAATACTAACGGAAGGCCTCATGGCATGAGTCATATAGAGTACATGCTGAAGGATGCTGAACCATATGTTACTGGGGTTCGAATTGGTAGAGATTTTCAAGCAGAAGTGCCAGAATGGTCTGGTTCAACTTCCAGGTGTGTTTACTTTCTAACATTTGCATTGAATGGGGTTATGTAATTTTGGTAAATCAAACCTCAGTTTCTGAAGGTTGCTAATATATCATGGAGAAACATTTGTTACACTTTTTCATTATTGTGATGTGATCGCTATGATCTAATGTCTCGTTGAAGAGACATCATCTTGAATTTTTTAGGTATGATTTTGTATCATATGCTCTTCCTTCTTTTGGATTGGATTCTTACATAGCTAAATCATATGTAAATTACAGTATATTATTTTAAATTATCAGTATTCACAAATCATCGTAGTTATATATTCTATCTGATAGCTACTTGACCATTCTCTCAAAAGGAACAATCATACTTTCCATTTTAGAAGATGCGAATGTTTTATTATTGGAACTGTACCTGCTGTCTTTTTTCGTGCCTTTTCAACCTTTCCATATTTACAAAGTATGTGCAATTTCTGACTAGGCCAGTATCGGATGTTTTATCATTACTGATCAGTCAAATCATTTAACACATGAGCCCATATAAAGTAACCATGTGGTACTATTTACAGCAGTGGTGTGGGGCAGCTCATCTCATCTCATGGTCTGGTCCATGCCATGTATGAACTGTGTTTAGATATCATATGTTATATTATTTTGTTGTCATACAGTCGTTGGCCTGGACCATTTCTTAAATTTGCAATACTCATGTTTGTAATTTTTTAAACTATTTGTGCAGCAGTGATGGTTACTTCGACAAGCCCTCTGAATTTAACCCTGCTGAACTAACTAATTTTAATGTAAGCTTCTACCTTTGAATTAATAGTATTCCCTATACAAATACAAAGTTTCTTAATCTTGTTTTTTGTTTGCACAGTTATACACAACGAGTAATCAAAGTCACTCTTCCATTGGTAATTGGATACAATGCCGTGAGACCTTGAACCAAGGAGACTCCGACAAGCAAGTTGTCTGTGGCAAATGGAGAAGGTAATGAAATTCTATTTTGTATGTTTCAACTGCACTTATTTCCCTGAGTAATGAGTTGTTAAGTTATTTCATTGTTATGCAAGGTTCTCAATTAATGTTGGAAGCTTTAAAATTTTTCTTTCCCATCATGCGACAATGTGACGCTGTGATGGTAGAACCTGGTCAAAACATGCTTAGTTGGTTAAGCTTGGTCTATTAATTGCTAGCTGTGGTATTAAGTAACATCTTTATGAACATTAATATTTGGTGGCAATTGCAAATTTGCTATTGCTTTGAACTGTTACTACAAACCTCCCTCTAGAAAATTGCAAAAATGTCACCAAAATTGTTATTTGTGGCACCTGTGTGAAACTTAAAGAACTAGTGGCAATTTAATAATTGCATTAAATGTAACGAATTTAGCATATCTAGTACAGTTTGACTGTTTTCCCCACTCATATCGGTTGTGAAGCTATTGATGTAACTGAAAAATCAAGATGCTTTTGTCTTTCTGTACAGAGCATCCCCTTTTTGCTGTGTTTTCCTCTTTCCCCTGACAGAGGGAGTTTCTTTATTTTTCTCTCTTCTCGTGTAGCACTATTATTGATGCCTTATGTATGTTTTTTCCCTTTTCTCTTTCATTTCCCTTTTTGTTGGTCCCTGTTGGGTTTCAAGTCTAGCCTACCCCAACTTGCTTTGAACACTTCATTCTTGTTGTTGACTGAAAAATATGGAATTTTATGCAACATAAATATCACGTGCTCCGATCTTCTGCATTTATAGAGTTACACTGTAACTATTGTCTCGTGGTATATCCTGCAGGGCACCCCTATATGTTGTACAGACAGATGATTGGGAGTGTTTTTGTTGTCTTCTTTGGGATCCAGCACATGCTGATTGCGCTGTTCCGCAGGTAATATCGTACTTATTTTATTACAATAATTGCTAAAGTAATGGATAGCATCTTGCCTATGTTAAGAAACTGCTTGTTTCCTTGGTAAAGCTTGTTGACAGTTTTTAAGTTTTATTGAATTTGTCTCTTATAATATCCAACTATCAAAGGTCCAAGGACTATATGGGTAAAGAATTAGCTTTTAAGTCACAATAATCTTTAGTGGGTGTGCATGTGTGTTTTGGGAGTGTACTCTTTGTGTTATCAATGCATGATACATAGCTCTCCTGAGTATTTGAAAAAAAAAATCTTTAGTTGCTCAAATTGTCAGCATTCCACAAGGCGCTATTAAGCGCTCGCATAGGCGCGCTTAAGCGCTGGGTGGAGGGCCAGCGCCTCGCCTAGGGGGGTAGGCGGAGATTAGACGCCGATGCTGCCTCGTTCTGTCCATCTCTGACCTCTCCCTCCGGTCTTGCATCTTCTTCGCATGGATGTGCATCCGTTTGCACCAGAGGGGAAGGGAAATGAGCTCGGGCTGCGCTGGCACGAGGAGATCAAGGGACAGCACCACTTTTTGCTAGGGGCAGCCGGCCTGCATCGGAGATCGATGGAGGACGTAGGGAGATGATAGAGATGGCAAAAGAAGTCAGACTCCACGTGAGAGAGATATGCTCGGATGCATGGGATAAGATACAATTTTTTGCGCTTTGCCCCTTCACGTTTTTAGTATTACGTTCAAGGTATTTTCTTATTGGATGATCAGATTGCTGAACGTGGGCTTATGTTGGGTTTTGATAGGCTGTTGGGTTGGTTGCTAGTCATGATCGTGGCCCAGCGATGCTTCTTTTTTCCTTGTTTCTTAAAAATGCATATGTATGTATGGCGCCTAGGAAATGCCTAGCCTCTAGGCGAAGGGTCACCGCCTAGAGAACGCCTAGCACCTTTTGTAACCTTGCAACAACTCATCACTTTTGAAGCCAAGATAATTTTCTTTGTCAATTCTGCATTTCCTTTGTTCTGAAGGCGTATCAGTGAAATCAGTTACATAGAGTTCCATAAATAGAATGATAAAATGCATAAATGTTTGAATTAATATGAGGTATACATTGCCAGATCTTTGATATTGCATACGGTTCAACCCATGCATGGCACTTGTATACTTGTTAACGATGTCAATTGGGTACTCTATTTCTTTGGATAAAGGATGATCTACCAGACTAGCTGCTGCCTATTCCTAAGTATGGCTGAAATATATTGGACATGAAAGAGTCGTAGAGCAAAAGAAACTACAGCCAGAACTAATTTGTTACCCTCAATAAGAATTTAACTATGGATACAGTATTTTCATTGAATAATGGATCTACTACACATAATTTTGTGATTATCATGCGTATGCGCATGATTTTACCTACAATCTTTGGGTCATTGGAATACCTTTTTTTATCTTAAGTAGATATCTGTTTAAATTTTTGATCAATTCTTTCTCTGGTTGGGATGACTGAAACTAGTAAGAGGGCTGGTCTGTAGGGAAGAGTATTCTGCTTCAACCAATACATTGAGATCTTTTCTTGAATGTACCATTGGAAATGATTGATAATTGTTACTCTGCCCTAGTCCTCGTAGTTGTCCGACTGATAGGTACCCCAGAATACTGTTGGTATCTTAGCCTCCATTGGTATAAGAAACCTCTCGTTGGTCTATTGTTACTGTTAACATTTTTCATGAATGATATTTGTTTTCTGAATTTTATATTCTGGTGTAGGAGTTGAAGACCAGTGAAGTTCTGAAGCAGCTGAAGTTTGTAAACACGGTAAGTTCCAATCATAGTGCATTGTCTTTATTTTATTACTCGTCCTACAATAAAAAAAATGCAGTATGACTTTTTTTTGTGTCAGACTAGTCTATAAAATGGTACGAGGCAAGGATACTGAATGAATGCCATGAATCTGTTCAAAAAGGAAATCTGAGGGCACACAGCCCCTACAGATTAGGACATGAACTAACCTGTGTTTTTAACCTGTCTACTCCCTCCATCCTAAGCATCCAAGGGTTCAAAATTTGTCTCCAAATATAAGGCGTTCTAGGAGTTTTTGGCAAGTACTTAATCAATTCAATTTAAAACTTGCCAAATATTTCCCTTCTTAACTGGAAAACTTGCCTTTTACTACCATTAGTTAAGGGTATATGGGACATTTGCCCACCTCTTTAACCTGTTCTAAAAATCCTAGGATGTCTTGTATTTTAGGACGGAAGGAGTACATAGTAATCTCTATTGGCCTTTATGAGTGTTACATGGATCTGGGTGCGGCTGGTGTTGATGCCAGGACATGGGTTTGAGTATCTGATTTGACAGAATTTTTTTTGTGAGACATGCCAAATACCACTTGGAACATGACATGTGATAACTTGGTAAAGACATTAAGACACAGGTATATTTGGGTAACGTTGAGCTTGAGTATTTGGGTAACACGGGTATTTTTAGTAATTGTGGATCTCTGAATGCATTTGTCAACAGGGCTGGGTCCTTGCGTAATAGTAAATATGAAATATGGGGCTGTATAGTTGTGGGTTGGAATCACCATCTGATTTGACATCCTAATATTTTTCAACTGTTTATTAAGTTACCGCATGAGGTTCTTGTTGTTAACCGCCATGTGAGTGTAGCGGAGGACTTCCAGATGCTATACAGATGTTACCAACTTAAGTACATTGGTTGTTTATTTATGGATTATCGTTAAGTTCAAACTGACATTCCCTCTTTATGACGACGATATTTCAGCTGAAGAACCAGCTGGACAAAAACCAAAAGCCCCGTTGAATTCCAGTATCATAGTGGGGCGGCTCCTTACTGTATGATTTACTGTATGTGGGGTTATCATGTACTACCCATCAGCATTAAATAGCATATGGGAATTTTGTTGTTGTAGCCTGCTCAATTGGCCGTCAACACAGTACTGTTCCGCTCTGTACTGTCCTCTATAGGTTTTTGGTACAAAAGAGTTGTACAACATAGGTCTGTCTGCGCAGTTATGGAAGTAGCGTGTTGATACTGTTGTAGTCGCTGCTAAATGATCATGTAATCCTGCGCCAAGTTTTGGTCCATGTAACTTTTGGATGAGGTATGATTAGGGCGGAAAGTGGAAAACCAACTCAGGATATCTCGTACTCCCTTTGTTCCAAAATATAGGTTGTTTTTTTTTCTAGATTCATGCATAATGCTACGCATCTACATATAACATATATTTAGATTTATAACAATGTATGATCTTAAAATGCTAAAATGGTCTATATTTTGGAACAAACTTGTGTGCACGACGATGCCATTTGGTAATGCGGTAATGCCTGTTGCGCGCTGCGATTTGCAGATAAAGTTTGGGTTTTTTTTTTTTGGGGGTGGGAGGGGGGGACTGAGAGGTGTTGTTTTTTGCACGCATAGATATTTGGATCCCTCGTGCTTTACTTATAGTCTACTGGCTAAATGCCTATGCGTTGCTACGGTAAAATATCAAACATTTTTTTAAACTCATGAAGTTTTTTATTATTTTTTATTACTTTGCGCTCAATAATAAATCTCTAAACGTACGGAGAAATACATAGATTTTTGATGTAACGTATTCCCTCCGTCCCAAAAAACAAGTCGTTTTGGGATTTAAAATTTGTCTCAAAAAAATAAGTCGTTTTACCCGATTTGGTAGGTTTGCATGTGCATGTACAAATGCAACAGTCGGTTAGCACCAAATCTGGCTAAAAGATAAGGGCAATCAAGATCATTTTACATTTTTGTTAATCTGTCCTAAAACATCTAGAATGACTTGTTTTTTAAGATGGAGGGAGTAATTCCTTGTACTTAGACACTCATTATATTTCTATGGTTCTTACTAAAGCTAGCTAGAGAGTTGTCAGAGGTAAATTAGATGCAGTTCTACAACGAGAACACATGTCTACTACTCTACTTCCAATTCTAACATCTCTTGTTGTAATTATGCTTTTAGAATAATTTAACGTTATATATGTATATGCATGTACGTTCTTTCCAAGGTAAGAGCTTGTTTTTACAGTGACAACAAAAGAAACGTGGCTATTTATTATTATCACATATGAAAGATGGTAGTGAATAATTTAATGTTATATGTGTATATGCTTATACTTTCTTTCCAAGCTAAGAACTTGTTTTTACCGAGACAACAAAAGAAACGTGGCTGTTTATTATCACATGTGAAAGATGGTAGTGATTGCATTATGGCATTTTCTTGATCCTAAAGATGATATCAGTTAAACATTAGAAAACATTTACTCCTCAATCATTTACCTTATTACCGTGTATCCAAAATTGTTCGCTAAAAACACATATTCAATTAAATTTAAATCTATACTACGATAAGAAAACAAAGCACAGCCAAGTTGTTAAGTCCCTCCATTTGCCAAACCAAGGTCACGGGTTCAAACCCCATCCCATTCCCTTTTTCTTTTTAAACAGACCACTGTTAATTAGATAAAATATGGTGGACTTGTTTGCAAATGCAAAAGATGCAACTTCGTGCTCACTATGGACCGCGGGTTGTATTTAAGACATGCCGAGGGGCTTTTCTACAAAAATGAAGTAACGTTATTCGGGGTGAGCATTCGGTTTAAACCGACTATTCGGTTCGGTTTGTTCGGTCCTAAAGAATTTCGGTGTTCAGAAATTCAAAACCGATCGGTGCCACTGCAAAACAGAAAACCGACGAGTTCAGTGTCGGTATTTTCGGTTAGGTGTTCTCCTTTTACCGAAGTTCATGCTCCCTTTCAATCTTCACGAATTCACCGAGGACCAAACGAAGCAGGAAAGCTTACTCGCACCATCGTCGCTCCACGAACTTCCAAGCGCCGTCGCTTCACGTGCTGCCGAGCACTGGGCATAGCTGCTTCACCAGGCTACCGAACGCCGCGCGTTGCAGCTTCGCCAGGCTGCCGAGCGATGCCGCCACGACAGGGCCGCCGAGCGCTGTGAGTCGGCGGCGATTCGCCGGATCTTGGAGCCGGGAGGTCCGCCATCACCGCGTGGGGCATGCCTCCACCGGCGACGTTGCCGAGCCTGAGCATCACATGCCGCCTGAAGCCTGATGCGTTCGAGCGGATAAGGCATCGAGCAATAGCGATAAGGATGCGGTTGCCAGTTGTCTTCTAATGTACGCTCGTGGGCTTTTGTATTTGGGCTGAGGTGATTAAATAGGCTGAATGCTGAAGGGGTGAGGGCCTAATAACATGAAAACATGGATGATGCTCGGTGTCTCGGTACTTTCGGCTCGATCAGAGGTGAAAACCGACACTGATGCCGATCACCGAGGTTCCAAAAACCTGGAACCGACACCGAACCAAACAACCGAAAAACCAACATTTCGGTTCGGTTTCGGTTCGGTTCGATTTTCAATGTTCAGTAAAAAAATGCCCAGCCCTAAACATTGTATTAAGCCCGAACTAGACCACATATTGATTTAAGAAAAGTTGAGGGGGTTTTCTGCAAAATTGACCAACGTACCATGAAATTGCTTGCTTACTATCAGGTAAAGATTAGTCGCCGCCACAACGGCTCCTTTCCACCAATATACCTCTTAATCAAAGAATCAAGCAAGCACACATTCAAATCTCTAAGATCCGACACACCTAGACCTCCAAACTCTTTACTCATACGTACAAATGGCTAATTGGCTAGGTGGTATGCTCTGTGGCCATCCAATTTATTCCAGAGGCAGTGAGCTATATGAGAATTTATAAGCTGAATGGCCCACTTTGGAAACTTGATAGAGGAGGTACATGGGAATGCTAGCCAAACATGATTTGGTCAATTCCAACCTCCCCCAGCGCAGGCCAGGGACGGCAACCGGAGCCGGACCGCGAGGTGGAGCGCCCATGGGAGCATCTTGAATCCGGCGCTGCTCTGCGTTCTTCATGGGTCTGCTGCTTGTGCTTACGCCCGGCTCGACTTGGATTAGATGTGAGCACCTTTTGGATCCGCCGTTGACGGCAACATTACTTAGGCCCCGTTCGGTTGTGATGGAGACAGGAACGGTTCCTAAGCATAGATATACAAGAAATAAAAGGTTAGGATTTATTTTCCGAGAGGTGGAGAATTAATCCCGATCTCTTATTGTATCTATCATTAGTAAATTAGCACGAATTAGTTTCCCGACATCTTCATGAATTTCTTCTTATATTCATGCCTAGTAGGAATCATTCCGGCGGGGAACGTTTCCGAAGCAATCGAACAGGCCCTTACACGGCTGGAGAAGTGACCTTCAAACCGGTCACAGGACGGCTTAGTGCCGGTCGAAAAAGTAACTCTAAACGTGTCATATACAAACTATCTACTAAACCTTCTCTAAATTGAACTAATCAATTCCACATATCTCAAATTAATATAGAAACAAAAAAGTACATAACATTTTTTTAAATAGAATAATAATATGTACAAATGTCACTGCAAAATAATTCGAAAAATAACTCTAAACGTGTCATATACATACTATCTACTAAACCTTTTCTAAAAATTAACTAATCGATTGTACATATCTTAAATTAATATACAAATAAAAAATATATATGCTCATTCCTCAACATCTTAAAATCATTAATTTATCTATCTAGAAACCATGAAACGAAAAATAAACACCGTGAAAGAAGAGAGTATGAAGTTGCTAACCTTTGACGCACTTAGATACAGGGTTTTTTTTACCGTGGTTTGGATGGTTTCCAGAGTTAAAAAAACCGGTCCGGTTTACCGGTTAAACCGAGCGGTTAACCAGTAGGAACGGTTAGTTAGGGTCGGTTAGGGGCGGTAACCGACCCTATTTAGGAACCGGTCCGGACCGGTTACACCGATCACCGCGGTTTCCGGACCGATTCCGGTCGGGAAAAAACCCTGCTTAGATGAGTGAAATCCTCACAATTTTTGTAAAAAATGGGCAAAACTCCCCTCCTCCCCCTCCCCTAACACGCCATGGAGAGAGGAAGAAACTTAAGCTCGGTCTCAGGCTCGGGCAGGAAGAAGGGGGCAGATACATAAGCGACAACTTAGTGCTGGCTGGTATTACCAGCCGGTACTAAATGTTAAAGTTTAGTACCTGTTGGTAACACCAGCCGGTACTAAGTTAGCGCGGCCAGGTTTGTACCAGCTGGTAACACCAGCCTGCACTAACCTGCCATTAACCGTTGGGAAGTGGGGACAGGAACGCATGTTAGGCCCTGTTTGGCATGGCTCCAACTCCACCTTTTGCAACTCCACTCCACAACTCTAGATGGAGCAGACTCCAGTGGAGTTAGGGTTGTTTGGATGATAGTGTTTGGCTAGTAGGGTGTTCTTCTCTAAAAAATAGAGTTTTCAGGATGTATTGTCATTTTTACCCTTAACTTATGGCCTCACCTGTCATCCCCTCTACTTTTTTCTATTTTCTGCGTTCTGTTCCTTCGTGCTCACCCTTTATTTTTTCTCGTTGCATCTTTCTTCCAAATCGAGTCCTGATTTCACGAATCGGCAGCGTGTATCAATCACGAGACCTCAGTGCGTTAATTCATTGCAGGCAGAAGCAATCAATCACGGGACCTAAGGCCAAGCCCAACGCACCAAGCTGGCTGGGTGCCCCAGCTGCCACGCATGCTCGATGGCTCCATGTCATGAGCGCTGGTGGCTCCGCAGGGGTGCAGAGTAGCCTGCAGAGGGTGCAGCCGCTTCATCTGACAAAAGCCCTGTCACGTCCCAAAACCCATGAACGTGTTTAACAAGTGATCACTAGTGCATAATCATCATTGGAGCATTAACAAGCATCATGAGCACTTCATTTGTATTGATATTCCTATGTATGTTTTTTGCACTTGTGAAGGAAGTTGAATTTTTGCTACATGAGTTAGCTTGCTGTTATTTTATTTAAATACTAGGCTGCTAGTGTGATTTTTGGTAATTTTGGTAGATTTTTTGGGGGCTGTTTGCTGGGCTTAAAAATTAGTGCTAGTTTCATCAAGAGGCTTTTTCTCTTTTTGAGTGTGGGCAAACCGAAGCGTTTCTGGGGGTGATTCAAATCTGAGATGCTTGCTTGTGTTTTTAGCTTTCCAACAAGCATTTATTTGCAATTTTTGGACCTCGGGAAGGTGCTCATTTGAGGGCTCAAAGTTTGATTTCCGGGAAAATTCAAAATCGCGCGGGCCTCACGCGCCCCTCTCTCTTCCTTCTCTCCTCGTCACCTGCTCGCTCGCCGGTTCGGCCCAGCAGAGCTCGGCTGCCACGTAGCTGCCGGCCAAGGGCTCCTCCCCGAGATCTCGCGGCCGCGCCCCGCTCCTCCCCGTCTTTAAAACCCGACCCCAGAGCCCCTCCAACCCTAGCCGCCACCCTCCATTGAAACCGCCGGCCACCTCCAAGCCGCCGGCCTTCGCCGGAGAAATTCGTCGTCGTCGGTGAACCATTCTTCGATTCCTTTCGCATGGAGCTCCTACCCTTCGTCCTTAACGTTTCTAGCATCTTCTTCCTCAGGTTCGGCCGCCGTGGAGGCCGTATTTTGTCGTTCCCCGCCGGCCACCATTGGAGCACCTCGGAGCTCCGCACGGTCCGGCCTCCTCCGACCTCCTCCGCCCGAGCTGAGCACGTGGTGAGCACCGCCATAGAACGCCGCTCCTTCCCCGCCCCCGCGCCCTCCTTCTCCCTCGCCGCCGCCGCCGCCAGCGCCGCCGCGCGTCGGCCGGCCACCGCCGCCCGTGAGCGCGCCGCCACGGGGCTCCCCCGGCCGTGTTTGGGGCATGTACGGGTGCGGCTTGAAGTTAGCTACGCGTTGGGCATGTTCCCCTCGCCGGTCGTGGCTTCTCCGGCGAGGAATCGCCGGCCAACCGCCGCCGGCCGGCCCTTGGACTGATTTTTAGTGGGCAGGGACCTTAGATTAGAAGGTGGGAAAAGTTCAGGGGGTTTTCCATAAAGTGCAGGGGCTGTTTTGTGAGAAAAGGGTAGATCTGCGATGTTTTCTTTATTTCCAGGGGCTGTTTCGCGAAGTGGTTTTTCTATTTTCAGTTTTCCTTTTCGTTTTAAAGGCTGAAACTTGTTAAATGCATAGAAAATCGTAGGAAAATGCTAAAAATGTGAATCCAAGTGTGTTGGAACCGTAGGGATGTGCTCTGTCAAAGAAAAATTAGTATGCTCCAGTTTCTGTTTTGTATTGTTCTCTATATTTTATTTTGTGCAAATCTTGTTTAATGCTTAGAGGTTGATGTATTGCTCAATAAATGTTGGATCCACCGTGGTTTTACTCCTTGTGTGATGCTTAGTTCATATCTGAACTTGAACACTAGGGTTTGTTCATGTTTTAACTGAGTTATGATTTATCTTGTGTTTGTCATGCTGAAAGTTGATATTTTCACTAAAATTAACTGAAAATAGATAAAATAGTGAAACCAATTTTGTTGGTCTTGACTCACTGTCTAGATGCTAGGAAAAATAGGCTCACTGTTTGAATAAGTCTCAAATTGGCTTTGATGAATTAAATGCTTAATTCATGCTTTAAATTGATTTAATTAATGCTACGTCATAGAATAAGTTTTTATGGTGAATCCGATTCGTAAATTCCTATCTTGCAGTGCCCTGTCTCTTTGATTTTTGGTTTGATTTATGCATGTCTCTGGCTCTGATTTTGGCTTTATCTTGCTTACTAGTACATTGCTTAACTTGAGTTGCTCTTGTATGCATTTGAAATTATTTGGTCAATGTTTTTAGCTTCATGTGAAGTCATCATTATATTCTTGGTTGTATGCATCCATTTCTACTCATGTCATGAGAATTGCACTCATAGCATCATCACTAATGCATGCATGCATTTCATTTTTTAGCGACCGAAGTGCCGGAGAGCGAGTCCGTTGAGCCCGGATCCGAAGTCACCGAGGAAGAGTTTGTCGAGTTGGAAGAAAACCAAGGCAAGCAGCTCATATGTCCTATCCTATGATTTTCTTAATTAATATTATGCCTCTATGGGTTGCATGTGGGTTTAGTTGCATTAGAATCCTATCTTTAAGCCTTCCTTGTTTTATACCCTTCCTTGTCGCCCGTGTAGAAAAAGGGGCTCTTACTAATTTAATTTGATTAATGCTTAGATGCTTAGTCTTGGTCTAGTCAACTTGGGAGGGATGGGCTATAGGCTAATCAACTTCGTCGCCTTTACTTTGGTTATTTAAATATGAGCAATGTTTTTGAGTATGATAAAGTTGAATGCGAGACTTGAACGGGGGATAGGGTCACGAGAACGGAGTCTTGGTGACATAGCCCGTTTGAGTTGGTTAAGGCCCGTCCGATTGTGACGTTGGTTTGAGCACCATTTTGTGCTACCGTTGTCCAATTATTGTTGGGTAAGCCCTTTTTCGGATTGTTGTCTCGATCATTGGGGCACGGTCCTAGATACGTGGCTTCGGGCTATGTAGAGGGGTTCTAGGGATGTCCCCGGTGGACCTAGAGCTCCCTCCGCGTAAGCTAGGCGTGGACTCCCAACGTTTGGGGCTTATTGGGAAGGGTTGACGTGAGTTCATTCTCGTGTTGAGCGGGTAAAGAGTACAACCCTTGCAAGGTTAAATCAATTCGAATTGTCGCGCTCTCGGTTATGAGCAAGCTCACTCCCCTGGATCTCTCGTAGAGTTACCGTTGGTTATTTTTGTACTTGCCATATGTTCATGCTCTATGTCATCATGATATAATTCTTGTTTCAACTAAAATATTGTGTGGGCTTGGGCAAGTTAAGTAAAATGAATTAGATGCTTATAGGTTGTTGTTCATCATGCTTATGGTTAAAAATTAAGGATGTGTCGCTTAGGCTTTTGCTAAATTTTTTTATTTAACCTTAAAGCCTAACCTTGATATATCCTTGCATGGTGCTAAATATTTTTCCTTGCGTAAGTCTTGCGAGTACCCCACGTACTCACGTTGCTTTCAAAACTCTAAGTTGCAGGTGAACCGGAGCTTGTGTTTGGTTACTTTTCCCCCGCCGATCCAAGGGTGGGTGATGAGTGATTAAACTTGTTGTGGCTTGTGGCGATGGTGTTTTGGGCAACAGCACCATTGTTTATTTTGCGTTACTATCGTTTATCCGCTGCGTTTTACTCCTATCGTCTAAGTTAGAGCTTGGAAGAACATGAATTCACTTATGTTTTATGTTGTCTTGTTGAGAGCTTAAACTTGTTCCTTTTGCTCTCTTTTTATTCTTGTTGGAACCATTTATGTAAGAATTTGTAACTTAATTGTGAAACCATGTCGTTTAAAATTGCTCTTTATGGTTCATTGTGATGATGTGATTTGTAACGGTGGGTGTGCTCGATCTTGGGCGTATGTGGAACACCTACCGGGACTACCGGGTATGTACTCGTTTGAAGTGAAATTGTAAGAGGCCGTTGATCTTCAAGATGTGGTTTAGTACTTGAATCGTCGAAAGGCGGCTAAGTACTAACTCTCATCTCGATGAAACGACTAATCGTTCACTTGAGCCGAGTGCAAATTGGGCGGTTCTTACAAGTGGCTATCAGAGCAAGGTTCCATGGAGTGAACTTAAAACTTGTTTAGTGGGGTGGATAAAAACAAACTAAAATGTGACCACTTGCATTAAAATTCATGGATTAAAATTTTGTACTTAAGGTTTTATTTCTATCTCCTTCCTATCTTAGAACTTGTCCTATCTCTTGCTTCATGTTATTAATAATTGTGCTCTTAACTTCTCTTGTCTTTTTATGGGTTGTTGGCACTCCTTAGCCTAACTAAAATCCGCAAGCGCACGGAGTCCGATGTAGCCTTTCACTAGGGGAGTAAGAACCTGGATATCAAATCCAAGGAACGGTAGACGCGACTAGCCTAGAACTTTTCCAACCGGACCCACCAAGGAGCAAAAGGATAAATGGGTAGAGAGCTTGACTTTAGTTAGCTACTCGTTACCCCAGACAAACTATCTATATCTAACCTGAACTGCTTCGACGGCTAGAACGGGAAGAACTCAGAACGGGATGAGAGAGGGGTTCTTCCGGGCTCAGCACTACTGTTATGAGTACACCCGAACGTGGTGGAGTACAAAGGACGGACAGGGCTGTCACCACCTGCCGCCTACCTACTGCAGTTCCGTGGGGTGCAACACAACCTGAGGTGACTAGCCAGCACAGGCACCACGCCTAAGCTTTCAGTCACTGACCTCCACCCAACGCGAAGGGCTATAGAGGAAACCCCAAACAAGAGTCGCTGTCACTCGCGCAGACTCAGGTACCCGCAGATCAAGATAAATACGATAACTTGCTGAAAGTAAGTTGTAAACTAGCGAGGTACTAAAGGCAAGAGACCGAGGACTTACTGAAGATAACTCTTGAATATATTCCTCGGGGGCGAAATGTTGAGACGAGACCGAGGGAGAAATCCCGGACTCTCTCTACAGAGCTCGGCTGTCACCCGAGCAACTCACCCACTCTCTCCCTACTCTAACTCTAAAGATGAGAGCAAAAACCACTAAGCTACTCTTCTCTCCTTTGGATGGTGTCTTGGAATGGATATGGGGTGGCCTTTTATAGCCTTCCAAGGTCGGTAGCCAGCTTAACCGTCACGCCAACCACCTGCTTAACCTCCACGCTGAAGCTGGTAGCGTGGAGCTGCAGCAGGAGGCCGGCCGGCCTGGTGTAGGCCGATCGGCCTACACCTGGCGCCTCTGGCCACCGCCTTCGTCTTGAACGCTCCTGATTGCCTCCTGAGGTCAGGTAACGGTTGCGTTCAGTTGAGGCTGTCCAAGAATCCGAGGTTGTGGGCCCTCTAATCCATGTGTCTTGTACTCTAGGCCTTTCGGGTCCTTGGATCAAACCGACGTTGATCGCACGTCTCAGGATCATTAGTGATATGTTTGTGATCTCCTGGACCAGGGACGTGGCAAGGGGACACAGGAGGGGGCCGGTCGGCCTAGCATAGGCCGGCCGGCCTGGCTTTGTGCCCAATGTGGCTCATCTTTTGCTTGGTTGCTCCTGCACTCACAAATTATACAAAACTTGTGGAACTCATTAGAAATAATCAATTTCACTTTGTTATGAGCAGGATGAGCCTGAAATGTGACGGAATGTTGGTGGTGAAACTGTATCGTAACGACCACCAACACGGGTTAGATGGCCGCTAGGACGTTCGTTATGGCGACTCGTGCTTTGGACACGGTGGGCTTTCCCGCGCTCCTCAATGAAGCGTTGAGGAGGGCAAACTTCATATACAAGCCCGAGTACGAGGTGCATGCTCGCGGCTATGCTATTGGATTTGATGAGTATATGGCACGACTTTACCTTGGTGAAAGAAAGGATATGGGGATCTATCCTCACGCATTTCAAGCATGCGGGACTACCCCGGAGATGGCCGTGCAAGAAGTGGCACGTGTGGCACTTATCCATCTTTGCTACGAGCTTCCGGAGCTATGGGGGGATGTTTTCACCTATCTCCCCATGCAAGGTCCCGGTGATGATTGTCCCTACACCGTCACCATCCCGGTGGGTGCCCCTCCCCGTGAGAGATACATGGCGGAAACAATCTCCATTTATGAGCGGGCCTATCGGAGTGTAAAGACGGAATTGGATGAGACAAGGAGGCGTCTACAAGACTTCCAAGTGGGTGTGGAGCTCAAAGTGAGGACCAAGAAGGCTCCAAGAGCATTGCTTGATGATCTCCCAAGGGAACCGCCACAAGAGAACATTGCTCCTTCCCATCGCTTTCCGCATGTGAATGGGGTTTGGGCGGAGACTCGAAGCTACAATCCAATCTCTATGGGGCTTCAGTGTGCGTCGATTCAATTGCGTGCGCACCACTCGCGAGGCTCTTTTGGGAGCTCCGGAGCACTTCTTCCCTTGAGCTAGGAGGTTACCTAGATGTATCGTTGGCCCTTGGTCATGTACCGCGAAGTTGAGACGCTTATTATGTATCGTGCCCTATGTTTTAGAAAAATTCTTGTGAACCTTGGTGGCTGCAAGTCGTTTAAATTTATTGTTGGTTAAGTTGTGGATCAAGTTGTTTTATGTTCTAAGTTGTTATGTTTAATTTATGCAAGTTCTTGTCTCGTTTAAATAAAATTCTGCTTGCTGAAATTTCTGTTGGAGCTTGGCCTAACTAATATATTGCAGGCAAAAGCGAAGTGCAGCTTGATGCAGAACTCTGTGGCGGAGGCAGTAAGGATGGAAATATGGAAATGGAATCCGAATTATCCGATATTCATATCCGCTAAAACGTAAATATGGATATCCGTATTCGTATTCGAATTCAAATGTGGTAATAAAATGGATACATCCGAATTCGTTTTCGTTGAATTTCTCTATCCGATTCCATATTCGTATTCGGCAATATCCGGCAGTATCCGTATTCGACCATATGAAACTGTTAGTTATTTCTATAACTAATGACAAATGATGTCGATTTAAATATTAATAATGGTAGTGTATAATTAAAAAAGTTATCTCCATTACTAATGATTATGATATTGATTTTAATATAAAAATATTGCATCCATAAATAAAATATGTATTTATTAATAGTTTTATTATTTATTATATGATTAATTATTAAAATAAATATGAATGAATGTGATATTATTAATGAGTGATCTTTGTCTAGACTTGTTATGTACTCATACTTTAGTCTTTACTTTTATATAATAATTTTATAATATAAACTATTAATAAAAAAATAAGTAAATATTGTTTTCCAACTGGTGTAAATATCCGATGCGTATTCGAATTCGAGACATCCGTTTTGTATTCGTATTCGAGAACATTCGAATCCGTATTCGTATTCGAGTTAAAATGTGGTAAAAGGTGATATCCGAATCCGATTCCATGCGAATCCAATCCGTTTCCATCCATAGGAGGCAGGAACGGTGGTGCACTGACCGGGGCAGGGCAGGGGCGGCACGAGCTCCAAGCGACTGCCAGCCCAGATGGGGTACCTGGTGGTGTCACGCAATTGCTGGGAGGGCTGAGGCGGCCGCGGCCGCAGCTACGAGCTAGGCATGGCTGGCCGCGGGAGGGAGATGCAGCGTCGCGTAGCTCAAAGCACTACAAGAAAAATGACCTTTGGTCCCTTGTCATTTAGTACGGGTTGTCTAAAACCCGGTACTAAAATGGTCACCGACCCATTTAGTACCGGTTTGTAACATTGGAAGCCTCGGAGACCCATTTAGTCCCGATTTGTAACACAAAACGGTACTAAATGGCGTGTTTTAGTACCCGCTAGTGTTACAATCCAGTACTTAAATGGCACTTTAAAATATTTTTTCCTGTTTTTTTGGGCGTAAAGTCGTTTAGTACCGGCTGGTGTTACCAGCTGGTGTTACCAGCCGGTAGTAAACTGCGCCGTTCAGTACCGGTTGTGGAACCGGTACTAAAGGACGAGACACATTAGTCTCGAAAGTTTAGTACCGGTTCCAGAACCGGTACTAAACTTGGCTTCCCAACCGGTACTGAAAGTCATTTCTGTAGTAGTGAAGCGCGGCTCCTTAGACTTCAGAGGACGAGCGGCGACTCCGTTGGGGACGGAGGCTCCCCTGCTCGGCGAGGGATGGCGGCGGCTTCAGGACCCCATCTGCTTGCTGATAGGGACGACAGAGAAAAAAATGGAAGGAGGTGGGGGATAGCGATGGGGAAGTGGCTAGGAGGCAGGGCGGTGGTGGCTCGGCGGCGGCGGGATGGCGGCGTCGGGTTAGCGGGCGACCGGGCGGGTCGAGAGAAGACGATAGGTTTGGGAACCGACTGGGAGGCGTCACCGGGAGGATGAAATAAAAAGAAACACTTACTACAAAAATCATTTTCGGAGACGGTTTTTTTTCCATTAACGGAGGCGGTTTTTGCAACCGTCTCTAAGCTGGGGTCTCTGTTAATCGGGCATTAACGGAGGCGGATTTTCAACAGTCTCCGTTAATGGTATTAACGGAGGTGGATTTTCAACCGTCTCCGTTAATGTTACAATAACCGCCTCCGTTAATCGTTCCAGACGAAAATAAAAATGCCGAAAAAAATTGCAATTTTTTTTAATTGAGGGAGGCCCCCACTAGCGAGCCACTTGTCACACTATTTATCACACTTTTTTCGTAGAAATTTGACACTATGCGGCTGACGGGATTCGAACCCGCAACCTCTACCTCACGCGTGCCTCGCTCTACCACTACACCACACTCTCTCATGTGTCCATGCTCTGTTTTGATTCCTATCATATTATACAAAACCAAGTGTAAATTGTGTTTTTGAAGTTTTAAACGAAGTCAAATGAAAAAGTTGTCAACTACTGAGTTTTTTAACTTTTCGAGATCTACAACTTTCATATAGGTCATTTCTCCATCTGAGGTCTTTTGCGAAATTTGAATTTCAAATTTGAGAACATTCAAATATATTTTTCGTGGACAAGAGGATTTCAAATGAAAAAGTTGCAAACTACAAAGTTTCTTAACTTTTTGAGATCTACAACTTTCATGTTGGTCATTTCTCTATCCAAGATCGTTTGAAAAATTCAAATTTAAAATTTGAGAATGGATTTACGGAGGCGGTTACATTCATTTTAGGAGGCGGTAACATTTTACCGTCTCCTAAAATCGATTAACGGAGGCGGTTATTGTAACACAACCGTCTCCGTTAATCGACCATTAACGGAGACGGTTGTGTTACAATAACCGCCTCCGTTAATCGATTTTAGGAGACGGTGAAATGTTACCGCCTCCTAAAATGAATGTAACCGCCTCCGTTAATCACTCCCATTAACAGAGACGGATATTTTTTGTAAACGTCTCAGAAAATGTTTTGGCAGTGTCTCCTAAAATGTTTTTTTAGTAGTGAAACGAACAGTTTTCGTGTAACAAGTGGTTGTGGTGAGTAATTACACTCGAACTCTACGACTAGGTTTATATTTGAGGAAGCTGGAGTTTCAAAAGAGGTATTCCACCAAATTGAACTAGAGCTCCATAAACTCCATAGAGTATTCGGCTGCTCCATAAGTTGGTGGAGTTAAGTTGTTTAGGTAGAAAATTGGTTGGAGTTGGTAGAGTTCAACTCTAGAGCTATGCCAAACAGGACCTTAGTACGTTACCGGCCGGTACTGACGTGACTTTTTTTTGTCACTGTTGCCTGGAGCCGGTACTAAAGGGCCCCTTTAGTACCGGCTCCGTCCAGCCCACACTAAAATACGGGGATCGTTGCTGCTTCTCCCGTGGCGTTACTAGTTGTGGAGACGTGGGGCTTGTGTCTTTGTGCAACGACGATCCTGTATGTTGGATTTGATTTGATAGATAGGGGACTTTGGATTTCAAGAATACGGTGATAGGCCATCCAAAAATCTGAAGCGTTTGGGCTGAAAAAATTGTAACAAATTGAGTGAATCGCCACCTCTGTTTCTCCCCATGACAGCTGTGCACTTGAAGAACGTGGTGGTGACCGGCCAAGGGCAGAAATGACAATTCATTGAACTAGCTGACTGGGCGATGACATAGCGAGCCAGTGTGGCGGTCTACCTCAGACCAAGGATGAAGTTGAGCCGGCTTCGATAGTTTGAGGACGATAACAACTATAAAATTTTATAGTTTAGGGACAAAATGGAGCTTTTGACGATAGTTGAGAGATGAAATTGGCTATTCCGCCTTAGTACAAAGCTGTTGTGGTGTCAGTTAGCTAAAACTGATATAAACGCTACTATAGTTTTGCTGTAGCCCGCTATTTTGAAGACTGCAAAATTGTTTGTCTTAAATTTGGGTGAGGGATTTGCGAAGGACTCTGCAAAATGTTTTTCTCATCGTTTTGCACATGTTTACATTTTATGCAGTTTTAGATGTTCCTCTGATTTAGTCACAAGTTCGCTTCCAGATTTCATGGCTTTTAGGACTGTGTTTTTTTTTTTGTGTACTAGTGTAGTTAGCAACATATGGGTACTTTCTGGCGAAGCTACATAGGCACCGAAGGAGGTGGGGGACTGAAAGTGGCGTCAAACCATTATTGGTGCAGCAAGGTGATGTTGGGCCTATTGTTAAGAGGAATGCGTAACACCGAAAGCCCAACCCGCGATACATTGGGGGCTGCTGTTGGCTGATGCGTGAAGTTTTAAGTGGGCCTGCGTGTGATCTTTTAATGACTGAAACCGCATCGCGGTCTTGACCTAGCAATAGTGCCACGTCATTAAAAAAACATTTACCGTACGATTGTGATCCAATGGTTAAAAAAAATCATTAACGACTTCAGCTCCCCCAGGTACTGTCATCGTCCAGAAGGTTCCTGAAACGTCTACGACCGCTTCCACATGAGAAGAATCAACAATTCCTTTCATTGAAAATCGATATGAGAATGTTCAACAGCTCCTTTCTATAAAATTGCTATAAAAAATTAAAAATTCCTTTGAATCAAAATCGAAATATCAACAATTGACAATTGCTCCCAAAATATCTGCAAATATGAATCCTAAAATGCAGAAAATATCTTGCAATTAACATCTCAAACACTAATTCCAAAAATACCTGCCATTAACATCTCCAACATTGCAAAAATTCAATATCATCAGATGACATGTATATTAGGGAGATAGAGATACAGAAGGAGAGGAGAAGGAGAGGGAAATGACAGTGAGTCTTCTCGCTGCTACCACCCTGCCCGGCTGCCCCAAAGGTGGAATCGCCTCCGACCGCGGCCTGCAGCTGGTCCAACGACTTATCGATGAGTAAGTTTCCTGTATAACCAGCTATCCCCGTACCACGCTCCCCATAGCCTCGGTTCTGGCCGACCCTGCCACCACATCTACCCTCCCAGCCTGCTTGCGCTGAACTGCCCACATAGCGCCGTCTGTCAGACGTCGAGCCGCTCGCGCGCGCCGACCACCACAAGAAGCGAAGGAAGGACCTCTATGCGCCAGCCACCGAGCAGCCATGCGCTGGTCCTGCTGTCCACACCAACCACCAGCTGCTGGCCACAGCGCCTAGCTCCATCCTATAGAAAGTATCACACGGGAGAGAGAGACAGAAGAAATTTGAGTCAACGCCCCACCGAGGAGAAGGGATAAGATGAGACGCTGGAAGAGAGGAGAGAACGCAGAAGAGATAAACATGCTTGCCATTTAACATTGCAGCCTTAACGAATATAGAAATCACAAAGAGGTCCTACACAGGCATACGAGAAGGACATCAATGAAACACAAAGTTACAATAGAAACAGCACAAGAGGCGCATTAATGACAAATCAAGAATCCCAACTATCGGCTTTTTCGCTATGGCTATCTTTTGTAAGAAAAAAATAATAGACAATGATAATGGCATTTTTTTTTGTTTTGGACCATAAGATAAGAATTGAAGATATGTAAAATGGCCAAGTCAACAGCGAGTCAAAAAGAATCATAAAGCACTACATAGACTCGTGTTAGTGGCGGACCAACAGTGCAGTCATGTACTGACCTTATGAAGTGTAGCATTTTTTTTCAGCGAACTTATGAAGTGTAGCATTATTGAAAAACTTAATTGAGATTATTTAGTGATGATTAATGGCCTCTATATTACCTGTTAAAGGTATAGTCCTATTAATTGTAACTGTATCCTGAAAAGAAAAAAAATATGACATGGGCAGCACATATATGCATTACTCAGCAAATTTCATAAAACAGAACCAAAATAGAGGAAGGGCTATTTTTGTGCGGCAACGCCGCACACTATTCTAGTGTGTGCTGGTGCCTGGTGGAGAAACTGTGACGTTACAGGAAGTGGAGGGGCGACACTGTGAGGCACGCGTTAGAGAGACGGAAGCGTAGAACCTGAAATTTGTTGGCGTCTACTGGTTGCTAGCGGCGAGAATTGGTGCTGTTTTTGGTTAATCCAGGGCCGATCCCGATCCACTACTACATCCGTCATTTGCAATTTTGCAGTTAGATTTTTGCTAAACCTAATGACATCTTAGTGAAGGTTATGGACAAGCACTGCCGGTTGCAATCCTAATCAGTGTGCGATATGCAATCATTGTTTTCGAGGCGAACACACTAATGCTCAGGGCTGTATACACAGTTATTTGCTTGATCAGGAAACGCAGCAGCACCAGCAAATAAAGCACATTTTATTGACTTCGTGTAGAACAATTGGATGCACTACACTCGGGCAGATATAATGAAATTTTCGTATTGGTACCACACTGAACCAGCCTAGATCTGCCCCTGACAACACTGCATCATTTTAGTTGGGCCTGCAGCAGCACTCCGATGAGCGTCCACGTATTTTGCAGTAGGCACCTTCAGACCCAAAGTGCATATGTACGCAAAAAACAGCACATTTTTCAGCTGTACATGGTAGTGGGTGAGGAAAGCATGTGTGCGGGCGAGGGCAGCTGACGCCTACACATTCAACATGTATAATACAAATTAAACATGATGGCACGTCATGCCAAAAATTTATATGTAAAAACTTGAATGAAAAGTAGGGTTTGTTTACATACATGCCCCAGCTTGGCAGGATGGCAAAGTAGAAGAGATGACACTGAGAACTAAGAATAAAACCGCAGTCATGTATGCAATCCTCGCCATCGGATCTTGAAGAGTATTGTGAAGAGAATCCTGCTACTCGATCGATCTTTTTATTTTCATTTTTATTTCAATGTACTGTGTTCTTATATAGATGCATAACCAACCTCACATATAACTGTATTCTATATGTCCTATATTTTACACTGTACAATAATGTTTTGATATCCAAAGGAGGGGACGGATTTGATTTCTTCTTATACAATAAATTCGTGAGTATCCAAACTGATCTCGGCTATATACGCATGGTCTTACAATTTATATCCTAATAATGTCTCATATCTCAAGGACAGAATTTCCATCAAACAAAGCTAGGCAGGAATAAACAATAGTATCCTGTTCACACGTTCATATATAGTGTGCTCCCTATTTTATTCTTTTCTCTTTAATGCGATATTTAATAGGGGTTATGATGCAAGATCGTGATTCTGTGATCATTTATAGTAGTGTGTCATGCACGATTGCATACAAGATGTCAAGATCTGTAGGTGTTCACTACTATGGCGGCGATAGTTCAATGCCTACGAGCAACATGAGCACTTACAGTCAAATCTCATTATTTGGCAATGACCCATATATAAGGATGTTCCTAACATCAATATAAGACTTTGGAAATTAAAAGCGCCTTTGAAAATCAAAGTCTTTTTATGGTACCTTTGTAATGGAGTAATATTAACAAAAGATAACTTAGCCAAGCGTAACTGGCAGGGTAGCAAGCAGTGTTGCTTTTGTCATAAAGATGAGACAATTAGGCACCTGTTTTTTGATTGTCGCTTTGCTCGCGCTGTATGGTCTATTATACAAGCAGCATTAGGACTTTATAAACCTCATAGTGTGTCAAATTTGTTTGGGACTTAGCTACGAGGTATTAGTAAGGATATGAAACCGCTAGTTTTCCTAGGGCGGCAGCTATTTGTTGGTCATTGTGGCTTTGTAGAAATGATTTGGTATTTGAAAAGAAAAATTCTACACCCCCTTTGCAGGTTATCTTGTCGGTTACATACTACATGGGTTATCCTACAGAAGCCCACGTTGCCACGTTGCAGGACTTAGTTATTGTGGCATCACAACGCTTGACGCAAGTGGCTAAGGAGTTTTTTACCCGGGCACATGGATGGCAGTCTAGTCGTTGGACTGAGTGTCATTAGCATGCCAGTTTTTTGTGTCTCTTTTGTAAGGCTGTGTGCATCCCCATTCCCGATATGCAGAGGTCGGGAGTTTTCATGATTTTTGTATCAACTCAATGTAGCAATCTTAAAATTAATAAAACTTTATAAAATAAATCCATATATCTTGGTTGAACCTGTATGGGTAAAAAACAACATAATCAGATAAGATCCACATATAAAGCCAAACCATTGCTTATGAGGGGAAGGAATATTACAAGCATAATTTAAGGACAGAAAGTAGAAAGTATGAGCAATGCGCGAGTGTTCTAGGAAGAGACAAATATATGTGACTCGAAGATATATAGCTTTTTAGACCACAAATGGGCATCCAATGTAGTTATGTCAAACCAATGAAGATAATAAATTACCCCTAACAATACAAAACTGTGTATGAAAATTACTGATGAAAAATTAATAATGTATTTTTTACCATAAAGTATGATGTCTAATGTCCCTACAAAATTCAAACTTGAAACTCTACTTGTACATGGATAAATGAAGAAAGCAAAATATATACCGGGTAGATTGGACCAATTGATAGTCATGGGGGTAAATTGAAAACAAAATTGTTAATTTAAGGAGATAAATTGTCGTTGATCATACTTGAGGTGAGTAATTTGAACTTTTGTCCACCAACATCCTGAAATTACTGTTTCTCCACCAACATCTGCCAATTGTAACATATACGATTTCAGGATTAGTAGACAATACTGTTAATGTTATTTTTATTTTAGCTTGAGAAAAATGTCTTTGCATTTGTAACTATAAGATTCTAATGAGACATCTAGAAAAGCTAAAACGACCTATAATTTGGAACGGAGGTAGTACATATATACATATATACATATATATATATATATATATATATATATATATGAGTGGGGTGGTTCAAAGTTGAAGGAGAGCATGCATGTACCCTCAGTCCCTCACTGGATCCATTGGGTCCTATGCAATACAACCCCTTGTTGTTGCTGCCGTAGAAATTTTAATCATGATCACAGGTTACTGTTCATTCCAAATATACCAAACGATGATTACAAACGCTCACTAGTAAATCCTTTAGGGCCTTAAGTGAGGGAGGCTGGAATTTGTTTCACTTATTCACATTCCTACTCGATTGATAAGGATACTTTCATCCGAATTAATTTAAAAAGTGCTCCCAAAACCCATAAGTAGGCTATAAATTAATTTCCACTGGCTAATTATTTATATGTTATGGGAGTACGCTTACCATTTTTCCTAGTAGTAATTGATATTTAGAAACGACATGATAGTAAAGATGTGTGCAATAAAAAGATGGTATATATAAAGCTTCAGCTAAAAACTGATAATTACATTTATTTAAAAATATTGAAATAGTAAAATAATTTATTGGGTACGCACAAGAACTATAAATGAAATATGTACATCACTTACAACATGATTCATTCATCATAACAACATTCGTACATCAAATGGAACTTTCTAACAATGAGAGAAAGATCGATCAATGTAGACAATTGTTTTATGAACAAATCTTTCTGACATGTACATGAGGCCACATACATTGTCACCATCACATGTGTATTGAGATTGATGCAAGTTTCAAAATTCAAATCTACCATCCCAACATCTGTTCATTGTTAAAGCCCTGCTCAAACCTTGAAGTATGCAGAAATGGAGATGCATCTTTTCCATTTAAAAATCACAGTTCTGTTGTCGCAACCATAAGCTCTTATCTAGATTCGAAACAATCCACAACATTTAAATCCCTGCAATGGAAAATATTTATTAGTGTTCAAGGCTCAAATGAATGATAAAACAAAATGCAAATTCCACCTTGGGTGCATGGTCATAAAGATCATGATGAGTGGCTCGGCTTGGAGCAGGACGTTGTAGTTGCTCTATGCTAGGCGTTGAAGGAGCACTCTTCCTTTCCTCCCTTAGCTGGTCGAATACAAGTGTATACTGCTGGGCACCTGCAGTACTGTTGCTCTCATTCCACTGGCCCCATGTTGGCACTGTGCCAGAGCCACCTTGTGCAGCCTATGCCATATTACACAAATTAGGCTTCAATTCACATTTTAGACGATTCCAAATCACCATATTTATTTTTGTCCTGCCTGCAATAAGTTATGCCCGTCTTTTTCATTCATACAGACAGCAATATAATCTGAACCATAAGACATAACTAGCAGAGTGGCCCCTAACGCATAAATAATTTAAACTGAACTACTCCGCGCTGGCACTATGAATGTGGTAGGGACACTTGCAAGTATATCCCTGTCAACTATATATGCACGGTATCCATGCCCAGATTCAGGCTACCCAACTACAGGAGTGTCACACATTTACCACATGATTATACAATTTTCTAGACCTTTTCTGTTCATAGGATTGTCAAAACTGTGACCTCTGATCCATGTGCAAAGCCCACTTACCCTCCAGAGCATCATCAACCGTCTCTCATTCCTTAATCCAACTGCTCCCTACGTTTTTATTTGTAAGGCGCGCACTCATATCAAGATTTAAACTTTATAATCTTTGATCAATAATTTAGCCAATAACTTTTATAATGCAAATTTGACATGCATGGTTAGGTTTCCAACAAATATACTTTCTAATGATCATAAAATTATAATCATCAATATTATAATATACGATAATTAAATGGTCAAAGTATAATTTGGAAGACCATGACGGGTTTGACCGTGCCTTTAACATAAATTGAGGGAGTATCATATTGGGAGAGTTGCTGAAAAAATTCTACTCCAACATTTCCGCTTTAACCCTCCCTTTTCCCAATAATTATTGGGACAAACTCTCCCTACATAGAGGAGGAGTTGTGACTCATCCCAATATGGTAGTTGGATCGGGATGAGATTATTGGGGAACTGCAAAAGCTCACAATAACAATAGAAGAGATATTAAGACAATCCCATTAACTAATTATTGGAAAGATTTATTGGGCAGCTGCTGAAGATGCTCCAATGGTGTACTTGTTTTTCTTGAGTTTTTTTCTCTCATAAAGTTGGTTAATATTTGGGCACTTAGACTATTTCAAATAAAATAAATTAAGTGCAATGTTGTTGTAGATTTCATTGAAAGGTACCTCTTTCATGTAAATTTCGTCTCCATCCAAATCGTTATGAACAAATTCTCAATTTCCTAAATGAATTGTAGTTGAAAAGACAAACACACGAGATCTATCCATGCAAGTTAATTAATATAACTAGAAAGCGGCATCTAATAATACATCAATAATTTAAATTGAATTATTCTGCTGGCACTATGGAAGTGATAGGAACACTTGTAAGTATCCCTGCCAACTATGAATTGTATCCTTACCAGTTTGTAACACTAACAGATTTAGGCTACCCAATTAGAGGCTAGTGTCGCGCATTCCCACATGATTACACAATTTTGCACACACTTTTCTTTTTTGTAGGGGTATCAGAACAATGACCAAGCGCAAATCTTCCTATCCTTACACCGTCCCAACTAACAATGGTGCAGTTTATAATTTTTCTTGACCCTTTTTGCCCAAAACATTGCATTGGTTAATTTCAATGCAATGTTTGTTGTAGATGTCACTGAAAGCTAGCTAGGGTTTTCATGTAAAATTTGTCTCTATCTAAATAAGTATGATCTCATGAGTAAATTATGAAGTTCCTAAATGAACTGTAATTCAAAATACAAACATGAGACTATATGTGCAAGTTAAAAGCTAGAACCGGCACAGAAACTAAGTATTGAATCTCGTATGTGTGTCGATTTACAACACTGGGAGGCTTATCATTTTCAGCTCATAATATGAACCAACAGTATTGTGTGATCCAAACGAGTTTGTTTTTTGGCAGCATGATGAACCGGCAGGGACGAGTGTTAGGTTTGTCCTAAAGAAAGGTAAGGAATATAATTCAAACTATCTTGGCTCTTCCTGAAATCATGTAAAATATGTCAAATCTTAAATGAGACTTGAACATATACTCACTTTGGCTTGGTTTCGTGAGCGGTTGGCGTGGTCCTGATGTTTCACTGGCTTTGGATCAGCTGCTCGTGGAGGGGTTCTATGGCCAGCTGGGGCAGAGGCCATGCGAGCTGGAGATTCCCCTGGGGGAGGTGTGATGCCACTGTTGTTCCTTCGCTTCCTTGCATTCTCAAAATACATGGTATAAGGGGAACCACCGTCATTGGCCTTCCACTCGCCAAATTTTGGGATGTTCCCAACAGTACCCTGTCGAGTACATTTGCGTTTAGAATCATGCGGGACAGCAGAGTAGATACAAAGAAAATTGATTCATATGTCACCGCATCATGGAGAAAGTGACACAAAAACTAAACTGAAACAAGATCAAATTTGATCACTGCACGTCCGCAGCCTAATGAAGTTAGTGGCCAAAGTTCATCTTCTATGCATGAAATGCTATGAGTTCTGGAGAAATGGAACTGCACGGGCACATTTAATTTAAGAGAAATTTTAGAATGATTGAAAATAATGAGATCCATCCATCTCGAGAGATCTAACGGTGGAAACCGAGAAAGCACATCAAAGTACCAAAGGAGAAGTACTACCAGATTGGTGGGTCCATGTACCAAAATAGTGAGACCAATAATTTATTTAAATACTCTTATTGCCAAAATAAAAGATACTTTGAAGTACCGGTTGGTAAATTTACAAGTATTGTAAAACAACTCTTACATTTAATGTGCCCACTAGCCTAGTTTCATCCAAAAAACGATATAGCTTTATATCACTTCCTTGCATGCTTATTTGGTAGAATGTCGAGAGGTGCTGACGATGTCACCCATATATGCTTCTCGTTGTTGAGAAGAACGTCGATTACTTATTATAAAATAATTAAATGTAAATGCCAGTTACATGTACAAAGTTGGAGACTCAAATATAGGTGGGTACGGGATACCACCAACTAGGCTCCGCTCAGTTTATGATGGTACGTAAAAACTAGTACTAAATCATTTTGGTATGGTATAGTATCACCCCCAGTTAATGAAGAACTTGAAGGTTTCCCGATGGCATCTTATTATTACTAAGGAAAAAGTTCAAATTAGTTCACTCAAATATAATCAAAGTCTGAATAACTCCCTAAATTATAACTTGGTTTATTTTACCCCCTAGACTATATCATTTGATTCAATTTACCCTCTAATATAATTTATCTTTTTTCTCCATACACAAGTTGAATGTTAATTTCAAATTTTGCAAGGTAGTAGTAGACATCACAATGCATGTCAAAAAAACACGTTACACTTTCTATTTTTTATTTTTCATATAATTTTGTAGTCCAATAATCAATTTATTATTATATATTCTAATATAACAAAGTAGTGATAATAATTATGATGTATTTTTCTAACATATATGTTACGATATGTACTACCATATTGGAAAATTTTAACTTAAAACTCCACCTAGCTTTTTTCCGTACCATACCAACAAAAATATGTTCATTTTAAAAATGAAGTAACTTTGAATAGTTTGCATAAGGAGCTAAGTACAGAGATTATGTACACGAAAATTTTGAAAAAAAAAAGTTAGTTACTGGAACGTGAAAAGTCAACCATCCAAACTTTGAAGAAGTTTGTCGATCATGACAAGAATGAATGTATTTTTCCTTTTGGGGCCTGTAAAAAGGCTATCGCCTTCTTTTTTAACGTGGTGGTTAGCAGAACACACATTGTCATGACAAGTGGAACATTAGATCTAAAGTACATGGTGGACACTAGGTTGCCGAGTAATACAAAGGTCATAAGGAGTTTTTTCGTTTCTGGTTCTTCCACCGTTGCTAACATCTGGTAACTATGTTAAGTATTTCGATCACCACCAAATTGATTTTGAAAACAGAGCATACGAAACCAAATTTGAACTATTCACCTTTCGTATTATCACCCAAACATATTAAACGTGCATGGAAGATAAGGTTATTAGCAAACATACCGCCATTATCCTGCTATTACTTCCGTGTAATCCGCAATAAATATGGAAGACTGAGACCTTCTGAGAAGAGTTAGAAGAGGATGAAGATAATGAGCTAGCAGAGAGAGGAAGGGAACACGAAGAACAGAGATATAGGAGAGGGAAGACTCCTAAAACGTTGAACTGGTATTTCTGGAGACTAGTTCATGCCTGCCTCGTGCTTTCATGCTTGGCATTGACAGCTCAGCATGTGGTTTGTTAATGCATAGTCTACTATTCTCTAGCTCTCCGTTAGTTGAATGCGAGTTCTTCAAATATTTTCTTTGTCTCCAATGGTCTGAATTGTTGCAAATTTTATTTATGTTGATTCGAGATGGTGAGAGATGGGCATGCAAAATGAAATATTTTAAAGGAAAAGGTGAAAAGACAACTGATTGAGCTTGATTAACGTTGACAATCTCAAAACCTATTGCAACCCTTCCTGTTTTCTATACAACAACTTGTCCTGATTGGCCACACATTGTATCGATTAGTTAGAAAACAAGATGGCGACGACCGTATTGGTGTGACGCCTCACCGTCTGGCTGTTCAGAATGTCAGCTCCAGCACAAAAGTTAGTAAACCAGCACGTGTGCTTGAGTTATTTTAGAGACCAATGAAAATGTAAGCTGTTTGAAAATCTTTCGGGCCATTCGGGGCCAATTGAGATGAATCAGACGGGAAATTTTCTGCCCCTCCATTGACCATTCAAAATAGGAGTTTATTCTTTATTTGACACTAGAAAATGAGTGGTTCTTTTTTTACCCTAAAAAAATTTCTATTCCCTGTTTCACACCGATTTCAACTTTCATTCCTTATATAGCACTATGTTGAATTTTCCATCCGAGATCCATTAAATGCCTTGTGAAAAGATAATTTACCCCTATCGGCTCCACCACCCTTCTCCCTCCTCTCAGTAGTGGCTAGCTCCCTCTCAGGCGCAACGCCATCGACCATCGCCTCCCGAGCCCGGTCGCGTCTTTCCCAAATGGTCAAGGTATGTAGAGGAACTCGGAGCTAGGGTTGGTCAAGGATGTGGGCATTGACGGCAACGGCCCTCCTCATCTCCGTCATTATTGTCGTCGATATTGCTGCAGTGCGACAGAGGGCATGGCCACAGAGTGGAGTGGAGCAATGCCTGGAGCATGGGAAAGCGACAGGAGCCAGAGGCGCACGGAATCGGGGAGATGACATTGGTGATAGGCTGGGTCTCGATGGCGGGAGGTGGTAGCGTGCCGAGCGCGGAGAAAAAGGGGTAGTTGGTGAAGGGATATGGTTTGATGGAGGGGTTCACGGAGGAGGACGGGTACTTGGGCATTGGTGAGGTAGTGACTGGTGGGGTGGGCATGAGAGGGTTCGGGGATGGTCACTGTGGCCGGAATAGAGCGACGAGGAGGGCACGATCAGCCCCCATGGCTACGAGGAGGAACGGGGGACGCGCGACTGGGCCTGGGCACTGGCATGGAGCTGCGGGGAAGGCACGGCTGGGCAGAGGGTGGCGACGGCGTGCGAGGCGCGACCGGGTCTGGATGTCATGTAGTCCTTGCCAGTCTCACATATCTGAGTCATTGGCAGAGGAGTGAGACGGTGGAAGAGGTGAGGCCCCCACGCAGAGTGGCCAGGATAAGTGGATTTCATTGGTGTTGCGATGGGAGTATTCACTGATGCATCACTGGAGCAGAGTGATCGACAATCGTGTGTGGGCGGCTTGCGGACGATAGCCCCATGGTGGAGGAGCTCAGGTGGCAGTTTGAGCTTGCAGCGGGCTGCGACTTCGGCGTGGCACAACGTTGGCGACGATGTCGTAGGTGTCGACAGGTTGTTTCGAACTCTTCTCCCAAGTGGTCGGGAGTGGTGGTGTGTTTGTGTTGTGTGCGTTTGTTCATGTGATCGGGGGATTGTGTGGTGGTGTTCGTTTCGGTGCGTTATGTACGAATGTTTCTTGTTCGTATATGACATAGCAGTGCTCCTGGTTCAATTCTTTTTAAAAAAAGACAGGGGAGGAGAGGAGATATTATGTTTGTTTTATTTCATAATATGGGTGTGCTATATGCCTATAGATTCATACAACTATGGATTGCTATATGGATCCATGCACAATGGTTAAGTTAGGCTGAAAGAAGTATTTCTATGCTTATGGACTACTTTTGAACTACATTGTGGATGCTCTTAAGCAATATGTCATGAGTGGGTTTTTACTCGCTTCATATATTATATGATTTCTTGCCATCCATAAAGCAATTTCTACAAATATCTTTTTCTATCCACTTTTCAGCTATAAAGAGAATTTTGGCGAAAAAAATTGCTCCAATAAACCCTCTTTATATTCTTTTTTGTTTTTTTTCTCAATTCTATTTACTCCTCCCCTCTCGTTCTCTCCTCTTTAGAAAGGGGAACTCCCCCCTCCCGTTACTTCTCCATTTCTTTTCTTTCGCTCCAACAACACGGTCTATATGGCACATTATTTTTTCAACCGCTCGATATGCCACCGTGCCATCTCGTCATATGTGCAACCAGACGGGTGGTAGGGCCCATAGGGGCAAAATCGCCGCCGACCAATCCTCTCATACGTGCTACTACTTTGCCCTGGCTGTTAGAGTGCGTAACTAGCCACGATCCCAACGCCCCACTAAGGCTAGGTTCAAATGACCTAACTTAACCAAAAGACTAATTTAATGAAACATGGCAGCCCATATTTTATATGTCATGTCCCCACCATCAGTTTGGGATGTAAGACTTAACCTAACAATCCTTCCGTCACACATTGGGCCCAATATTTCCATCACATACAACCCACGTGATCTCCTTAAAGGTTATCCCAAGCCGAGTCCAACTCTCCAGTCACAACTACCCGTCTGGCCTCTTTTGCAAAAAAAAAAGAAAAAAAAAGAAAAAACTACCCGTGTGGCCCTCCAGAGACGTTCACGAACTCCCTCGTCACCATGCGACCCCAAAGATTTTCTAGGTTTCCGACCTTTGGCTCTGGTACCACATGTTAGAGTGCGTAGCGAATTCTGGCCAGCACGCTATACCCATGAACTAGTCTCTGTCCTCCAAAGTCGCACCGTCCCAGGCCTTCAGAGGGGCTGACTTGTACACATAGCACCATGCTTACACTATTGTCCTTATTTTGTGTAAAATGGGTTAACCCAAAGGTGCTATGGCTGGAGGGCAAAAGCTTATAAGTTGGCTCCACCCTTACTCAACTAACAATGTGATACTAAACACGCACACACCGTACTCATGGGTCACTACCAGGCCAAATCAAATGGGCTAGGTGTCATATACACCCCTTAAAGGACCCAACGCCCTCCTCAGTCCAACTTGAACTCATCCACACAGGCAAATGTCCAAGACCGCCCCCTCGTGGTGCACACCTGTACGTCTAGTGCCGACTCTATATGCAATGCCATGTGTCCCATCCGGGCCTACACGCGCCATGCTTCATATACCGGCACACTGACCCATACACGCAACTGTGAGGGACGGCTGTGCATATATGGGCTCTGGCGGGCCGGAGCGGGCTAGGCCTTGACGGGGCCTGAGAGGGGATGACAAGGCGGGTCGGGTCGGGCTTAGTTGGATCCGGCCCAATCCAATAGGATTTGGGTTATGTTATTCTAGAAATTATTTTTAGTGCCAAAACAATCTAGAAAAGTCCATATGATGATCCCAATAATTTTAGAAAAATCCTAGAGATAGACTAAGAATGATTCGAAAGTTCCCACACAAGATGGGGTTTGGAGAAACAAATTCCTAGACAGTCTTACTCTGGTAAATTTTTCTTTAAAGTTCTGCAAAGAGACTGGTCAATTCGAACCAGAGACATCCAAATCACAAGTGGAGAAACCACTGCACTAGGTCCGCCCTTCTGTTTTTTATTCTAGTGAACAACAATTGAAGTAAGATTTTGAAAAATTACAGTACGCTTCTTACTTCTTACTCCCTCTGTCCAAAAAAACAAGTCGTTTTGAGATTCAAAATTTGTCCAAAAAACAAGTCGTTTACCCGATTTGGCAAGTTTGCATGTGCATGTAGGCATGCAACACTCGGTTAGCACCAAAGCTAGCTAAAATATAAGGGCAATCAAGGTCATTTTACATTTTTGTTAATCTGTCCTAAAACATCTAGAATGACTTGTTTTTTGGGACGGAAGGAGTAGAGCTTAATTTTGAAAAACTTGTTTGATTCGACTAGTGCATTCTGATGTTTCTACAATATTCGTTTTAATGGCTTGAAACATTTCGCCTTTTAGTCCAGAGCAAATATTTATTCGAATAGAATGTATTTCTGCCCTATGAATATATACAGAATACATCGCTTAAGTTAGCAACATTTTGATAATTCATTTGGGCCGCGCACCAATCTCAAAGCATACCGGAACCCGATGATCCGCTGGGGGATATTTAATTTATTGCTATCCTTACGGATGACGCTCCTTCAGTTGCCATTTTTATTTTGGCATCTATATTTTTGCCACTCCTCTACACGTTGAAGCAACACAATTGCCACTTTTGCTGACGTGGCATGCCATGCCTGCGCGCCAGCTCAGATCAGGCATGCGAAATGACGATACTGCCCACGCCTTAACCATTCAGTCTCTTCTCTCCTGCCACTTACGTGTTGGACCCGCACGTCAGGTCTTTCTTCAACCTCCTGCAGCATTTTTCCTCCCGATCAAACCTTGCGCCGGCCATCCTCCAGCCCGGGCCACACCGGCCGTCCGTCCCCTCTGCCAGTCCGGCCGCCGCGCGACGGCCTTCCGCCCAAGCCGTCCTCGAGCCCGGCCACCTCCCCCGCCCTCACCTCGAGCCTGGCCGCGAGCCGGACTTCCACCCCCGTCTCCGTCTAGTTCGGCTGCGCGCTGGCTGTCCCGTCTGCCCCCGCCGCGCTCCAATCCGGCGGCGCGCTGGCCGTCTGCCCCCGCCGCCCTCCAATCCGGCGCCGCGCCGGCTGTCTGCCCCAGCCGCCCTCCAATCCGGCGGCGCGCTGGCCCTCAGTCGCCGCCGTTGTCCAGTCAGGTCCCGCACGCCGCCCTCCACAAGCCACCGGTCCGGATGGGGATGGGGAGTCGCCGCCCTCCACAAGCTACCGGTCTTGCCTTGTTGATGTTGGAGCGTGAGGAAAAGAGACATCAGGAGGTTGAAGAAGGACATGGCATAAGGGTCTCACACGTCAGTGAAAGAAATAGGAGAATGGATGGCCAACACAGGAAAACACATGGGCATTACAGTCATTTCGTATGCCCGATCTGAGGTGGCGCGTAGGCGTGGCGAGCCACGTCAGAAAAATGGCAATTGTGTTGCTTCAGCATGTAGAGAAGTGACAAAAATGTAGATGCCAAAATAAAAATGGCAACTGAAGGAGCACCATCCGTAAGGATGGCTTACGGATGGCAATAAATTAAATATCCCTGATCCGCTGCCAGTTGAGATAGCCGTTCGGTTTCCCTCCTTCGCTTGGGTGCCAATTCAATCCGCGCCCTCCCCTCCCTTATCAGCGTTTATCCCCTTCCTCCGTCCACACCTCACCTCCCACCACAGAACTCATGGAATCCTCTCCTCGCCCCCGCCGAGGCTGATGCTCCTCCCCTCGCCTCCTCTCCTCTGACCCAGCCCCGCCAATGGCCTCCGTCCCCTCCCTCGCCGTCTCCGGCGGGGCCACCGCTGCCGCCACCTCCTTCCCGGCGGCCGACGCCCGGAGGCCGCCGCCCAGCTCCGTCGCCGTCGTGGACAAGGTAACCGGACCTTCTCTTCGCCTTCTTTAATCTGATTCGTCCCAAGAACGTGTCTTTAGCTCGTTGGGCCAAAAGCCAAAACTCTATTATTGCAGAGCGGCTACTGCTATGTCTGAGAGTGCATCGATTGGCTGGATCACCCATTTTCCACTCCAACTTTATTTTCAGAGCAATTCGAACGGCAGGAGCATCCAAGCGGCGCATAACGGCGGCGGGGAGGAAGCAGCGCTGCGGCCCCTCGACGTGGAGGAAGCGATGGGCATGCTCAGGGAGGGGAAGACGGTGAGGTCGGCGATGTACGTGCCGCTGCTGCACCGGTGCGTCGAGGCCGGCAGCCTCGGCGACGCGCGCGCCGTGCACGGGCACATGGTGAAGACGGGGACTAGCACGGACATGTTCGTCGCGACGTACCTGGTCAACGCCTACATGCGGTGCGGGGCGAGCCGGGACGCGCGCAGCATGTTCGACGGAATGCCTGAGAAGAACGTGGTGACGTGGACGGCGCTCATCACCGGGTACACTCTCAACTTGCAGCCGGCGGCGGCGATGGAGGTGTTCGTGGAGATGCTGGAGGCGGGCAGGTACCCTTCGCATTTCACGCTGGGCGGGACGCTGAATGCGTGCTCTGCTTCTGACAATGTTGGCCTCGGCAAGCAGGTCCATGGATATACGATTAAGTATGGCGCTGAGTCGATCACGAGCATAGGGAACTCTCTCTGTCGATTGTATGCCAAGTCTGGGAGCTTGGAATCAGCCATGAGGACCTTCCGGAGGGTCCCTGACAAGAATGTCATCACGTGGACAACGATGATATCCGCCTGCGCGGAAGACGAGAATTATGTGGAGCTTGGACTGACATTATTCCTTGATATGCTTATGGATGGAGTGATGCCTAATGAGTTCACCTTGACGAGCGTCATGAGCTTATGTGGTACAAGGCTAGATCTGAATCTGGGCAAGCAAGTCCAGGCCCTCTGCTTCAAAATTGGTTGTGAGACGAATCTTCCAGTAAAGAACTCAACGATGTACCTCTATTTGCGAAAAGGTGAAACCGAGGAGGCCATGCGGTTGGTTGATGAGATGGAGGATGCTAGTATTATCACGTGGAATGCGATGATCTCAGGCTATGCTCAGATCATGGAGACAGCTAAGGATGATCTCCATGCTCGTTCCAGAGGGTTTCAGGCGCTCAAGATTTTTCGCAACCTCAAACGGTCTTCGATGAAGCCAGACTTGTTCACCTTCTCAAGCATCCTCTCTGTTTGTAGTGCCATGATGGCCTTAGAACAGGGTGAGCAAATCCACGCTCAGACAATAAAGACTGGTTTCTTGTCAGATGTCGTGGTTAACAGTGCACTGGTGAACATGTATAACAAGTGTGGATGCATTGAAGATGCAACCAAAGCGTTTGTCGAGATGTCAACACGGACTCTTGTCACATGGACTTCTATGATCTCAGGGTACTCACAGCACGGCCGGCCCCAGGAAGCTATACAACTCTTCGAGGATATGAGATTTGCTGGGGTAAAACCAAATGAAATCACATTTGTTAGTGTACTTTCAGCTTGCAGCTATGCTGGTTTAGTAGAGGAGGCTGAGCGCTACTTCAACATGATGAAGGAAGAGTACAAAATAGAGCCTATTGTGGATCATTATGGGTGCATGATTGACATGTTTGTACGCTTAGGCCGGTTGGATGATGCATTTTCGTTCATCAAAAGGACGGGTTTTGAACCAAATGAGGCCATCTGGTCCAGTTTGGTTGCTGGATGTCGGAGTCATGGAAATATGGAGTTTGCCTTCTATGCTGCTGATAGACTGCTTGAGCTGAAGCCAAAAGGTGTTGAAACCTATGTGTTACTGTTGAACATGTACATTTCCTCTGGGAGGTGGCATGATGTGGCGAGAGTAAGGAAGCTGATGAAACAGGAGGATCTAGGAATCCTTAGGGACCGCAGCTGGATTACAATCAAAGACAAGGTCTATTTCTTCAGAGCTAATGACAAGACTCATGAACGGAGTGATGACCTGTATCAACTGCTAGAAAATCTGTTGGAGAAAGCTAAAATCATTGGGTATGAGCCTTACCAGAATGCAGAGTTGTCCGACAGTGAGGATGATGAGAAGCCGGCTGCAGGTTCCCTTAAGAACCACAGCGAGAGATTAGCTGTTGCACTTGGGTTGCTCCAAACACCTCCAGGCGCAACAATTCGCGTCACAAAGAACATTACAATGTGCAGGGATTGTCATAGCTCAATTAAGTTCTTTTCGTTACTTGCAAACAGAGAGATTGTTGTCCGGGACAGTAAACGCCTTCACAAGTTCAAGGATGGCCAATGCTCTTGTGGGGATTTTAGTGCACTACTGTGAGCACAGGAACTGGAAATTTCAGCAATGTCCTACTCCCAAGCCTGAAAAGTTTTGTCCTAGGAATAGTTCACAAATTGCATGGAATTTTATTTGATGCAAGCTACTCTGAGCTGATCATTGTGAAGTGAGTTTTGTAGATTTCCATCTGAAAGTAAGTTTTGTGCAGTCAGCATCTGTAACATAAGACCAGAATACTCAGATCAGATTTGTCGAATATGCACACACGGTTAGCAATATAGGAGGGTGAATATCTTTGTAACTGTTGTAATGCTGGCCCCAGATAGGATCAGATTTCATTGTTTGAATTCACAATTTTGTGATGAAGTGCCCCATACTTTGCCATCTATTTTGAGTGGAAACTCTTTGTGCCATTCAGATAGCTGTTTCATAACACGGTTTTTTCTAACTGAACAAAACAATATCATTCGCTGCAGCTAAGATGCCATTATAATTTTCACACTTTGGAAATATGCCATCGGTGTGTCACCTCAGTCACTGACAATGGCATATTTCAAATTCTTGGAAATTATAATTGCATGGGAGGAATTATCCTATTTAAATAACAAGAGGCTCATAGCTGATGAACACAGGAAACGTATAACGTCCACTAAATTGTCTTGTGAGGCCGATCGCATGACTAAGCATTTGCAGGGATAAGGGAAACTCCTGGCAGGTTGGCACCGGCTGCCATGCTAGTGCAGGTGCGCATGAGAAGTGCCTTGATTAGTTCCATCGCAAAAAGTTTTCACCCATCACAACAAAAAGAGTCTTACATGCATAGAATATTAAATATAGACGAAAAAAAACCCACTACATAGATGGGCCGTAAGTTGTGAGACGAATCTAATGAGCCTACTTAATCCATAATTTGCAAAGTAACTATCCACTAATCATAGATTAATTACCCTCGTTAGATTTGTCTCGTGATTTTCAGGCGAGATATGTAATTAGTTTTATTATTAGTCTACATTTACTACTCATAAATGGTAAGGTTGTTTTCACAATAAGTTTTTGCAAAATTTTTCACAGAACTAAACAAGCCGAAGGATGCAGTGCAGGCATTGGCTGCCCCTCTAAGCCATACGGCATTACATCCTCTTCGTGTTCGACAAGTGAAAAATCCCCTTGAGCACCTTTGGTTGATTAATATAGTCATGATGCATCTTGTTGAAACAGTATTTGCAGGCACGGTTCCTTCGGTCACTCCTGTTCGTCACATATAAAAATAAGAAAAAAATTACTATTTGACATCACTAAAATGAAGCCTTCCTTCCTTGTCCCCTAAAATTTCTAAGTTTCGTATATGACACCAACTCTGAATTTTATGTCTAAAATGACACCCCCGTCAGTTGATTGCATTAATAGTGTTAACTGGCATAGGAAAAATACTCTTTTACCCTTGAAGTAGTTTTGTATTTGTGTAATATTTTGTAGTCATTTTTAATATCTCAACTATGTTGATTCACTTATTTTGAAAAAAAATGTATGTCACAATTGAGCAAATAATAATGGAGCTGGAGTCTTTTGTTCATTTATTAAACACAAACGGAATAGGAAAACAACTTTGCCTCTAAGCCTCTGTAAATAAACTTTCTGTTACAAAAAAGATTATTCCTTATCCTTTACAACCCAGCCCCTTCATCTTAGCAAACCACCTGAAAAAATCCCACCTCTTTCACTGAACTCCAATAATTTTACCTAAACCCCTTGAATTTCTGTTTGTCTATAGCCGATACATTTTCGTATGTGCATGTGTTTTTGAAGGATTTTGGTTTATGCAGGATAAATGATTAATTCGGTGTGAATATGGGCCAAATTCGAGATAAGCGGAAGACGAAGGCCCGAAGCCCGGATGAAGCAGGCCTACTAGGCCCAGGCGCTATGAACATGGACTTGAAGCCCACTCATGCCCAGATTCAGCCCACCAACCTCCAAGAATGCTGAAGGACTAAGCAATTGAAGATAAGATCGAGGTACTTCAAGATGAAGACAGTTCAAATGGAAAGATATCTTGAGCCAATTTTATCCTGAAACAAACGACGTCCAGGACCCATATGCAGCAAAAGGAAGACTCTAGAAGCTATCACCAGGTGTGGAGAAAAAGTTGAGCACGAGGCGGGCCAAGAATGGGCCTGACCGACCAGCCTAGGGCATTCCTGCGCCGCCTCGCCTTCCCCTTTGACCTAGGGTTTCCTAGGGCTATAAATAGTTCACCTTTTGGCCGACACATCATCATTTGAAGCAGAAGCCGAGGAACTTGAGGGACAACCATCTACGGAGAGCTGAGGGTCGTGCAGTTGTCTAGAGGCTAGCTTACGGCTAGGCTCTAGCCGGCAGGATCACCCTGCGAGGAAGATCCCGTCGGAGTTCTGGAGCTAAGAGTCACAAGAAGATATGGCCACGATTGCGATCTTGTGATGTACAATCATTCATGTTATTCATGTTAAAGTAATAGATGTGTTTCGATTCATTGGCGATATGTTGCCTCCTTGTATGATTTCATACTCTCTCGAGTTTGCTTATTCCAATCTATGGTCGATGTAGATTGCATAGGGTGTTCTTGTAGTCATGGTGGCTAGAGGTGCATTCTGGATCTATCCAGTAATATGACACAAACGCTCATGTTTGTGCCCTTGTAACTAACCACGCCGATAGGGAGCATCGTGACAGGGTGTGACCCGTGTAAGGTGGCGTTCTCAAGAGTTGGATTGAAGGGTAGAGATTTATAGATGCATTGAATGAGAACCATGTTTTGCTTGTCGATCTAGCTAGAACTACAACATATGCATAGTCTAGGCTTTATCCTAGATGAGTTACCTCTTGTTCATATGTGCTTATGCGTGATCATGTTCATAATCATCTTGCAACTAGATAAATGTTTCTTGATGCATAGTTAATCTAGGGTTTGTGACCTTGTTTTCACAGATTGATAACCTTGGGGCAGTACTCTCTTGAGGGAAGAGCTACAAAGGATCCGTGCACTTGCGGTGGATCTTGGTGTGCGTTCGCCGCCAACACTAGCTCAGTGGAGCATCGGACTAATTGATGGTGTCGGCTCGGCTCGACATCAGCTCAGTTTCAGCTCTAGCAGAAATTAACATAGCATCGATTGATCTGATCCTACCTTGACGCCAGCAGCGAATGAGTCGGTGGTAGGTTTGAAGCCAACAGTCAGTGCAACAGCTAGTTGGCCAAGAAGCTCTGGTGCAATGCGTCGGTGCTCAGCGAATGTGTCGGTGCTACGCATAAATGTTAGCCGTTGGAGCAATGGCTAGTTTGAGGAGCTGGGGCTATATATACCCCATTGCCCGGCCATTTGGAGTGTGATTGAGCTTGGGGAAGGTTGTGGTCGAGTTGTTGTTCAAGCTGAAGTGCTCATTCGATCAAAGTGCTAAATATAAGATCTAGATGATTAGCATAGAGCGTAGTGTTTGATTAATGCTAGTTTAGACCTTGTAGCGCATTGCTTTAGGTGTTAGCTTAGAGTTTAGGTGAGGTTTGCATACCTCTTTGTATCGGTGTTTACGCGCACCAAGAGTTCTAAGTTCCGGGGCTTGTACTAGAGAGGTGAGGCCCTAGGCATTTTGCCCAAGCTCAACCAAGTGGAGGCGGCGAGGAGCATCCAGGAGAGGCCAAGATGGAGACCCACTTGTGAGTGGGGAAGTCCTGTAGGCTATCCTACAGAGTGACTCAACCGGGGAGTTCATGCCGTTGCACTGGCATTCCCTTTGAGAGGGGCTCCAACAACGAGGACTAGTGGAAAGCCATGACTTTCCGATACCTCGGGATACATCACCGTGTCGGGAGTTTGCATTCTCTACCCTTTACTTCCGCATTTAGTTATTGCAATAATTTCTGCATTTATCATTCCTAGAATTGCCATGTGTAGTTTCTATAGAACCTAGGGTGCAAAACTTTTAGTGGTAAAGACAGCAACACAAAGGAAAACCTAGTGCACATTTAGGTAGAAATTGAAATAGGTTTTTATATGTGCTCTAAGCCATAGTTTTTTAAAGAACCCTAATTCACCCCCTCTTAGGGTGTCACGGTCCCTTCAGGCACCAAGTGGCAGCTCCTTGAGCGAATATTTCGAGCATCCACAGCAAACCGACCTTCAGGACAGCACGAAATAGTGACACGTGGAATTATATTATTCGAAGGGAAATATGCGTGTTAGAAATGTTAATCTTCACTTTAACAGAGAATGTTGACGATTGTTTCTGTATTTAGTAGCTGCCAACAATACGTACGTCTTCCAAATCTTAATTGGGCTGCATTGGTGGGAATGAGCCTAATTGGGTCATTTTGTTCGACCTTTGTGAGCGATGGGGTTCGAGGCTTAACACTTTATTCATTTCCTTTTTTTTCTTATCGTACAGTTGACTCAATCTCGCGTGGCTTAACATTTTTTCTTATCATACAGTTGACTCAACGTGGCTGAACATTTTATTTATTTCCACTCTCCTATCATACAATTGACTCAACGTGGCTTAACATTTTATTCATTTCCATTTCTTTTCTTTTCCATGCTTTTATGTAGCAATGTCCGTATGAATTAAGCATTTAACTTCACTAAATGTGTTCTGGTTTTAGGCTAGACTGACTGTCTGAGGTGGCATCTTTACTCTTTAGCTTATGCATTTTCTTCAACTTGTTAACTCCTTGAAATGCTGAGGTCTACTTGCAAAATATCTATGTATTACCAACCGGTGCTAAATGTTGGCTTCAGCACTGGTTATTTGAGCTGATGTTAAAAGGGGACTTTTTAAGTACCAGATTGCTAGTACCGGTTGTGGAATCGGTGTTCAAAGGAATTCCTAACCGGTGCTAATCAAGTTCCGTCAAGTAGTGTGCGGATCTCCTGGAAAACCATTAATGAAGAATCTAGTACGAAATCCTCTTGAAACTTGGCTTAACAATGTCATTAAATGCCCTTTTGAAGAACCTTTTCAAGGACACATCAATGTGTGCATCGGTCACCTTATAATGATCAGCTCCTAATCAATTCTGTAGCCATCTTCCAATCCTATATCCATCATGATGAACATGTGCAGACTCACTGTATTGGAAAAACAACCCTTCATGCCTCGATCGTGACTAAAATCTCCCGGACAGCCAGGAATCCTGTCACCAGGATGCATGCTAATTCGAACACGTCGACATGGCCTGAAAGCCATTAGCACTCCCAGTTGATAGCAAAATGTGCGCGTCACAGCACGCGCGCGTCTGCATCGAATAAACGTGGCCGAAACGGGAATGCAGGAGCGCTGCTGAGTAGGGTTGCAGTGAGCTCAGCAGGCTGATGGGAGTTGCAACCACTTTCTGGACTCCTTAATGAGGTTTGCAGTGACATCACAAACATTTTGCCCATCATTTTTGGTTGTCCATGAATTATTGTAACAAGAAAAAATATATACAAGAGATGAAGAAGTCGATGGTTGCATGTAGTTCTATTGGTAGTCTTTGGTTTAGATTAATTGGGACTAAATCCACTCTAATTCTAAGTTTGGTGAATTCAATTAGTTATTTGGTTTCCGATATACTTTGCTTATAAGGCCTCCTCCAATGATTGTTAGACTGTTAGCTCTTACATTTAATAGATAGTGTAAGAGATGTGTCTCCCAACAATTAGAGTAATACACTAGCTCTTATGCTTGCATAGGCCTACGCATCACCTCAAATAATTTAGAAATGCATGTATAAGACTATCTCTTATACAAGAGATAACTTTTTATTCTTTCTCTTCTACATATGTAAAAATCTGATATCACGGCCAGAAAAATGGCCTTTAGTACCGGTCATACGGCGCGTTAGTGCCGGTCATTTTGACCGGCACTAATTTGCCGGCACTAACGTCGTGCCGCACGTTATTACCGGTCATTTTGACCGGCACTAACGTGCACTTTTTAGTGCCGGCTGGTAACGTCAGCCGACACTAAACTGCGCCCCCTCGCGGGAAAGGAAGGCAGTTTAGTGTCAGCTGGTATTCTCAGCCGGCACTAACAATCCTGTTTTTTTTCTTTTTGCTTTTATTTTATTTTCTTTTGTTTTATATGTTTTCGTATTTGTACCAAATGCGTCTACGTAGTGACACTATTTGCGTTCATACTACATTACGACGATATATATCACATTATTAATATTATATATATATACATAAATAGATGGAATTCATACTATACACACAACATTTGAAAGATCCAACAAAGTACTTGTACTTGAGATATTACAAATTAAACGAGCACGATACATCTCAACGGTAGTCATGACGATGCTTATCAATTGCTGCGACGCTTGAGTAGGGATCGCCATAGAATTTTCCGTTCTTATTTATGACTTCATCGAGCAGGAATCCACAGATAGATTCTTGAATTGCCCTGACCCGAGCTTCTTCGATGAGATCTTCTTTCATGCACCAACGCTGTAACATTTTCAGATGAAAACATGAGAACAATAATGCTTATTATATACACATGTCACTATGAAATAATTAAAAAATTCTAAATGTGTCATACACAAACTATCTAATAACCTTCTCTAAAAAGTAACTAATCAATTTTACATATATCTCAAATTAATGTACAAATCAAAAAATCATTCTCATTTCTCTTCATGCTTTAAATCACAATTTCTCTATCTACAAAGCATGAAATGAAAAATATACACCGTGAAACAAAAGAGGATGAAGTTGCTAACCTTTGCTCCACTTGAACGAGTGAAATCACCACAAATTTGAAGGAAAATGGGCAGCACCTCCCCCTAACACACCATGGGAGAGAGGAGAAACTCGAGCTCAAATGATTGAGCTCAGCCTGGGAGGAAGAAGCTGATATATGTTGGGCAACTTAGTGCCGACTGGGGGCTTTAGCCGGCACTAACTATTGAAATTTAGTGCCGGCTAAAGCCTCCAGCCGGCACTAAATTTCCCACGGCACGTTAGTGCCGGCTGTATCCCTAGCCGGCACTAACGTGCATCCCGACCGTTGCGGGATTCACATATTCGTTGCGGGTGGTGGGGCCGGGTGGCACGTTAGTGTCGGCTAGGGAGACCAGTCGACACTAACATGGCTCCCGCACCACTGTTCCCTCCATCCGGCACTAATGTACAACCATTGCTACAGAAAACATTTGTAAGAGCCAGACGTTTTTTTGTAGGGGCGGACTAAAAGGCGGCGCCCCCTATAAAACCAAGCGCGCTACTGTAGATAAGGGCCGCCCCTATAAATCATTTTCAGGGGCGGACCATGTGTAAGGATCTAGATGTCGCCTAGAGCGGGGGGGGGGGGGGGGGGTGAATAGGCGAGACGACTAATTTAAACTTTTTGTCCACCTTTCAGCCGGCTGTCAGCACCAGGCGGTTAAACCGCCCCAAGACAGTGACCTGCCCAATACGTTGCTCGAACCCCCTTTTGTTCTTCTAGCACCAAATACACTTGGGGTACTTCTTTTGCAGGTATATCTAAGCAATATCTTCAAGATCCTGCACACAAATAGAGTATACCCAAGTAGATCGAAGCGGAAGCAAGTAAAGCTAGAAATGAACAAGTAAAGTGAAGTAGAGACACAAGGATTTGTTTCCCGAAGTTCAGACCCGCAGCAAGCACCAAGCAAGTTCAGCGGTTCCTAATCTCCATTTGAGGAACCCCGCAAGGTTGCCTCGCCAAGGTGTATACACGCCACACCTTAGCCCTTCACTAAAGATGGTCCTTTTCCACGAAGGAGGCAAGACCAGCCCTTACAAACTTCCGGTCGCTCACCACATGAATGGGAGCTCATCGGCGACGCCTAGCCGTATAGGAGCCAAGCTCCAAGAGTAACAAATGCACAAAGAACTTTTGACGCTAATCACGAGTGCTCAAGCTATGGTTTTGCTCTCTAGTGCTCTCACAAGATCTCTGAGCTCACAAAGCTCTCAAGCTCACACCCAATTGCTTCACTCAACCCCAACTCAAAGATTTCTACCAAATCAAGCAAACTCACAAAGAGTGGTTGGGGGAAGCTCTTCTGCTGTTAGAATGTGTCAAGAAGGCTTAGGAATCACACAGAACCAGCAGCCCTCAAAGAAGAGGGCTAAGGGGTATAAATACCCCATCCAACAAAAACTAGCCGTTAGAGATCTGCCATGGCCGGTTAAACTGTCCCTTAAGGCCGGTTAAACCGCCATTTCAAATAAACTAGCCATTGGAGCTGTCAGAGGTTAGGGGCGGTTAAACCAGCCCCTAGGTGCGGTTAAACCACCTTGGGTCAGTGAGCACCCACTTGCTCAATTTTTTTCTCAACTCTCAAGGCTATCTCACTTAGCTTATCTTTTGAGCACTATTGTGGTGTTAAGTCAATTATTCAATGTGACATCCCTCTTGATAGTACGACATACCTATACTCAAGAATAAATATAAAATCCAATCACTTTCTTGAGCTTGAATGCCTTCAATTGTGCCGCACATAATCAATTCTTCTTTTGAGGACTGTCCACATTGTTTAAGCTTGAGCAAAAATCAACTTGAGCTAGTGACTTGAACCTTTGATATAGAATGAAATCCACTTCTAGTTGCAAGTCAACTTTCTTCTATAAATATTGATACTTGCTTATATGAAGTCCACATGTGATCATGATTCATCAAGTTGATCCGTAGAAAGTTTCGTCACCCTTAGCAAAGAGTCCATGACTCAAGCCGCACCTTGATCACACAATGCTTGGTCCTTAGAAACACTATCCCGAAATCCAACCTTTCTTCCATGCTTCACATATAGCTGCATATATACTTGTATCATTCATGAAATCCATCCATTTGCTTTGACCATAGAATATTAACCAATATATCCATGTCTTCTCATGCAAGTCATACATCGAGTATATAGAGTCATGATGTCCCATACCATCATTTCTCTTAGCATATATTTCTTAGCTCGCATTTCTCAATTTTATCCAACCTTGATCGTGATGTCTCATTTGGATCTCAACAAGTCTTCACAAGGTTAAAGACCAAGTCTCTTTTCATGTTTCACACTTACTTGTTGTACATCATGTTATATCACTATGAGAACCATCACTTCTTGCTTATGAGCTAAACATTGATGCATTCAACAAATGAATACACAAGTATCATGATTATTCAAATTAAATCCTGCTCATAAACTTTACAAGACATGTTAGTTCTTTAATCGTTTTGTCATTCAATTTACCAAAACCCACTTAAGGGACTAGATGCACTTTCAATCTCCCCCTTTTTGGTGATTGATGACAACCCGATTAAAGCTTACAAAAGGATATATCAATAAAGCTTTTAAATTCAGAGATTTAGACTGAGCTCCCCCTTAATATATGCAAATGTAGAGAATTTTCATGAACTTGGCCTCAAATGCTAGTTATTGCACATATTTCAAGTAAACCATGGAGCTCCCCCTAAATCTCAGAATCTGTGGGGTGCAACAGGTGTGTGATGAAAACTAGAATAAATCAGTGATGCATATGACAGATATTGCACAAAAGCAAATGAAAGAGAAGAATATGCGGCTGTCTGGTGACAGGCGGTTTAACCGCCCCTGTAGGCCGGTTTAACCGCCATATTCTGACTGTATGCACAAAAAGATAACAATCATCATGAAACATGCATCACTCTAGCACAAAGTCACTTAATATCATAAATAAATTACACACACACACGGAGTAGCACACATTACAAGTTCTCAAGTCCACAAATAGAGATTTTGAATTTATTACAGATCCATGTCTCCTGACACACTTGAGGCCGGTTTAACCGCCACCATGGGCCGGTTAAACCGCCCTACCCAGACTAGCTAAGATAAAACTGAGAAACAAGCTTTAATCCATGTTCTTCTCCCCTTTGTCATCCATCATCAAGAAAGGGCCTGAAGAAGAACCTCTGTGGTGGATCACTGGTCCTCTCCACCTCCATCACCACCCATTGAGGGGTTCCACCCTTGATCATATCCTTCATTTAACCAATGCAAGGGTGGGTTTAAATATAAAGAGCTAGGCAGGGTGATTTCAGAAAAGGAAGTTGTGACGCTAGAGGAATTTTGGGACATACCGGAGGAAGGGTTGGGATTAAAAAGTTCAGTCGATATGCGATGTGCCCATTCTTCTGCAACTAAAGATGTGGAAGGAAGAGTGCCGGCAGCTCCTGAAGATGAGGCATTAGGATCACCAAGACCCATGCCTAGCAAAGGAGCACATAGGAAGCTGCCATATCCAAGTCTGGAAGCATACTCCGACTGAGAGTGTGACTGAGGTGCTAAACCACTAGATGAAGCCATTCCGGCAAATGAAGTGGCAAATCCACGATAATCTGGCCCATAGGAATGAGGTGGAACAAAAGGTGATGTGCCTGGTGTAGCTCTAGCTGATGCTGCCAACTGTGCCTGTGCTGCTGCTACCTCCTCTTGAGTAGGAGTGGCTTGGCTAGAGGAGGATCCACCTTCACCGGGATAAAATGTGCCATAAAAGTTTGTGGTTTGAAATCCTCTAATCATGTCATCCGCTGAAGGTATCTCAGGCTCTTCCACTGTGGGTGTAATAGGTGATCTGGGAGGTTGAAGATTTTGGGCATTGTGTATCAACTTGATGGAATCCCTTGTCTTCTTCTCCTTCATCCTATTTTCTCTTTCAGCCACCATAATGTCTCTCTGGTTTTGACAAATACCACCAAATAAGTTAAACAACTTTCTAAAGGTTGATGAGCGCTTTCGGGGCCTAGAATGAGATGGTCCAGCTTCATCTCCCTGGGCCGGTTAAACCGGGTTGGGGACCCGGTTAAACCGCCCCCTGCATGAGGAGCAGCTTGATCTCCAAACAGCTGCTCCTCCCCCTGAATCTCTATAGCTGGCTCGATGTCAGCTGGGGAAGGTCCTGGAGATCTATTAGGTGAGATCAACTGACAGTAGAAGGTTTGTGTGGTCTAAGAGGATCATGTCTCCAGTCAACCTTGACTCTCCCAATTTCTGTGGATGTTTTGATAAAATCCATGATGTAAGAGCATAACCACAGATGTTAGATGGGTGCTCGGAGATGAACTTGATCTCTTCCCAAATATAATCTGCCACATTGAAGCGTTGAGCACCAGGGCGCATATGCCACATCAAGTCCCTCATGTGACGTGTGATATCTGAGGTGTTTCCACCACGAGGCAAAATGGTGACTCTGAATAGTCTGTTAAACACCCGGTAGTATGTGTAAAGCTCGTCAATATGTCCAAACTTGGAAGGGTCGGTCCCTGATGGATACATGAACCCTGGATCCTTTGCATCCATATAGTTTGGATTGTGAACAATATGATGCATGGGATTATTCTCAACCTGTAGATACCCACAAAAGTCATCAAATGTGAGATAGTAATCAGTCCCCTCGTTCTTCCAAAACATAGCTCTATCTCCATCCTCATGTCCAAAGTAAACCGTGGCATAGAACTGTGCAATGAGCTCCTTATTCCAATTGCACTTGAAACCCATAAGGGTCTTCACCCCTTGCCTCTCACACGCTTCAATGACTTGATTAAATACAACATGATTAGCTCTAGCCATGTGCTCCCAATCAATCCACTTTGCATCCAATGTGACATCAGGAGTCTTGAGAAGGATGATATTGTAGAAGTCCTGCTGAAACATGGTATGAAACCTATAATCTGTGGAAGTGGGCCGGACTTCATTATATGGATTTATCCTTCTGTTCTGCTGGGCCAAATCCGCCATCTTACTAGCACAATAATCCACTGGCTTCCTTCTAGCAGGATAATTTGGAGCCCTGGTCCTAAGTGTCAAGCTATCACCTCTGCAGGCTCTCCGTCTCGGCTGTGTGCTCAAATGGCTGCCACTATGTGCCACTGGGCTTGCTGCCCTTTCCTCACCATCACCACTGCCCTCACCATCACCACCACTGTCACTCTCCTCAGCTGCTGCCTTACCATGAGGATCATCTCTATAATCCTCATCCTCCACACTATCATCACTTCCAGACCCATTTTCCTCAGTTTCTTCTTCCTCCACAATTTTATCGATCTGCTGCTCTGCTGTTCTCTTGGCCGCCCTTGGCCTTAAATTTCTACCACTTCCAGCCCCTGAACTTGACCCGACCAGATCATCCACTTTACTCTTCTTTCTCTGCCGTCCAGTCATGCTGCCTCTGTCCTGAGTCACAGAAGATGAAGAACACATGTATAAGTTCTCAGGAGCAGAAGAGATTCATGAATAGATTGAGAAAGGAAAGATTTAGAGTTTTTGGGTTAGCTTTGTCTGGGGCGGTTAAACCGGCCACTGGGGCAGTTAAATCGCCTCTGGCAGAGCTGAGCCAGAGACTCAAAAAATTTTATTCTTAATCATAGATATTTTGGATGATTCAAAAGATTGTGCAAGGATTTCTGATAACTGGCTAAGTCATGAAAGTTCCTATGCATGGGTCGGATCTTCCGATGGAAATTTAATTAGAGACAGAGCTGCCGGAACTTGTGGGTCGGATCTTCCGGCCTAAGTTCCTGACGACTGTGCAAGGACTCAAAAAAGCAGATGATTCATGAGAACAATCCTAGGTGATGAATACCTAGGTGTTTTGCTGGGAGTCACTATCTAAGTCTTGCCTACCTAGGGCGGTTAAACCACCTCGAGGGGCCGGTTAAACCGCCCCTGGCAGTCAAACCCTAGATTTTGAATCCAAGCAATGTGACCAAGGAAACTTGAAAGGAAAGCTAGGATGTCTTACTAAAGGCTATTTCTAGGAGATTGACCAGAGGAAACTCAAATCTACTGGCTCAAAAAGTAGATCGATGAAGAACACTATTTGAGTACCTTTGGAGAGGGGAAACCGAGACAACTCTTCAACAACTGCTTGGGGCTCGGTTAAACCGACCAAGGACGGTCCAGGTCTGCAAAGGGACCGATCTTTCCTTGGTGGAAACTTCAAATCGCCATTAGAGGGAGAGAGCTCGGTAGAGAGGAGTTTTTGGTCGAAGGAGATAGTGTCGGTGGTGGTCTGGGACGAAGGGGTAAGTATGGATAAGATTCTGTTACTGTGTGCACATGAGAGGGTAAAAAGGTAACTGCCAGGCAGACCCGGTTAAACCGCCTGGATGGTGCGGTTAAACTGCCGGACCTGGTGTTGGCGGTCGATATCTATGACTTTTACCGCCAACATTTCTCCGGATTTCATGCTCGCTCATATAGTGATAATCATGCTAATATCATTATACTAATGAGTTCCACAAGTTTTGTGCAATTTGTGAGCGAAGGAACAAACAGGAAAAACAGGAGGCCAAACTGGCACAGGGCCAGGCCGCCGGCCTAGCCTAGGCCGACCGGCCCCCTTCTGCCTCTTCTGGCCATGGTTTTGATCCACAAGCTATCTAACACACCAAGGATGATCATGAGCCGTGAGTTTGATGTCGGTTTGATCCGAGGACCCGAAAGGCCTAGCCATGGATTAGGAGGGTCCACCTACCTTGGATTCTCGGACAACCTCAACTCAACGCAACCAAAACCGCCTCAAGGGACAACATGCAACCGTTGATGAGCGAGTCGGTGCAACGGAGGGCCGAGAGGGGCCAGGGCCAGGCCGAACGGCCTCCCCTAGGCCGGCCGGCCTCCAACTGTCGTAACCGTCGCCAAACCAGCAACTACCGACCTCAGGACATCATCAGGAGCTGTCCACAAGAAAGATTGCGCCAGATGGCGGAAATCACAGGCCGAACGGCCTCCTTCAGGCCGGCCGGCCTGGAAGCGTGGCCTCTACGCTTGATCTTTCACGTGGATGCTAAGCAGGAGGTGTGCGTCACTCCTACGCAGGCCTTCACCCTTGGAGGGCTATAAAAGGCACCCTTCACCCCCACACAAGACACACCATCCATTGGAGAGAAGAGAAGGCTCAAGATGTAGTCCACTATTATCTTAGAGTTGAGTAGAGTAGAGAGAGAGTGGGTGAGTTGCTCGGGTGACAGCCGAGCTTTGTAGAGAGAGTCCGGGATTTCTTCCTCGGTCTCGTCTCAACATTTCCGCCCCCGAGGAATAAAGCTTCAGAGATATCTTCAGTAAGTTCCTCGGTCTCTTGCCTTAGTACCTCGCTAGTTTACTCTTTACTTTCAGCAATTTATCTTGGCTATCTATGATCTGCGGGTACCTGAGTCTGCGCGAGTGACAGCGACTCTTGTTTGGGGTTTCCTCTATAGCCCTTCGCGTTGGGTGGAGGTCAGTGGCTGAAAGCTTAGGCAGTGGTGCCTGTGCTGGCTAGTCACCTCAGGTTGTGTTGCACCCCACGGAACTGCAGTGGTAGGCGGCAGGTGGTGACAGCCCTGTCCGTCCTTTGTACTCCACCACGTTCGGGTGTACTCATAACAGTAGTGCTGAGCCCGGAAGAACCCCTCTCTCACCCCGTTCTGAGTTCTTCCCGTTCTAGCCGTCGAAGCAGATCATGTTAGATTAAGATAGGTTGTCTGGGGTAACGAGTGGCTAACTAAGGTTAAGCTCTCTACACCCTTTACCCTTTCCTCCCCTGGTGGGTCCGGTTAGGAAAGTTCTAGACTAGTCGCGTCTACCGTTCCTTGGATTTGACATCCAGGTTTCTACTCCCCTGGTGAAAGGCTACAATGTACTCCGTGCGCTTGCGGATTTAGTTAGGCTAAGGAGTGCCAACAAGCTTTTCTGGCGCCGTTGCCGGGGAACGGTAGCAACACTAGTGTAGGATTTTTTTAGCCGTACACTTTATCCCCATAACCATCTACCACATGGAGTTTTCTCCTAGTTATCAGGCGGTTCCATTTCGCGAGTGTTTGGAATTGCCACCATCCTTCCACCCCGTTATCTGATGGCTTCGAGATCCGCCCCAATCTCGTTGCCATCGTTTGTTCACACTCCTTGCAATAGATGAGGAGAAGTTCTCTCCTAACATTCCCGGGATGAACCAAGACGGAACTCTTCCTGTTTTTCTCTGACGGGGGAAGCAAAGTTTTGGTACAATCGGAGTGCAAGAGGAGTTGGAGGAGATTGGATCAAAGTGAACGTTGAAGTTTGTCTGTTTGTCTATCCCATCCCCAAAGCTCAGAGATGAGCTACTTGGAGCAACCTGGGAGAAGTTTGGTATGGTGCTCATACAACGAACGTTGGTAGATTGAGACATAGTGCTCATCCTTAGGATCAGTTTTCTGACCCTCCCACCGACTTTCCCATGAACCAAACAGCAAATCCTCACTCTTTCATTAGATCCACCGCCTCCGACCACACGACGTGAGCGAACAAAAACCCCCAGACCAAGAGAATTCCCTTAAGGATCTGCCACGTTAGGTGTGCACGCTCAAGGTCTGAGTAATTCATTCCGAAAGTCACGACCGCAGACCAAGGGTCTATCTGCGGTTACGAGCAAGGAATGACGGAGGAAGCAGAAGCTAGTCGACCCTAGCTTTAATGCCCTCCACCTATTGAGGGGACTGACACACAAGAAGTTGTCGATGATTTTTCATAAGCACCTGAAAGGGATCAACGGCCAGATGTTGGAAAACAAAGGAATTATCCGAGTTGTGCCTGAGGGGCGCAACAGAGTGATCCTAGATTTCCACATCTTCGATATCCTCAAAGGTGACAAAATCTTCTTGTTGGATCAGCCAATAGAGCATCTTGTCAACTTAATCACGATCGAGCTATAGCTCAGAGTTGACAAAGAAAACATCCTGATCAACCTTGCATGATCAGTGAGTTCAGCCTTGCACGATCATTATCGCAAAGGGCTAGACAGACCCCGTGAAGAACCAATGAGCATATTTTTCAGATGCTCACCCAATCCCAGGGGCAGAACCGGGCAGTCAAGCTCGACATGGTGGAGAACCACAGCCTCCTCCACTAGAGTTGTTGATTGCTGCCACTTGGATTGAGACATGTCTCTCTTCCACTTGGAATAGAGATATTTACCTCTTCACGACAATCGCAGCACGCCAGTCATCATCAGTGATAAACTGACAGAGAATGAGGCTCGGCAGGCTGCAACAGTCTTAGAGAAGTATCGGTCCATTTTTAGGTATTCTCTACAGACTAGACGGGGATCAACCCCAACACCCATCGTATCGCTTGAACCGGACAAACAGCCTTTTGGCTGAATGATGCGATGAGGGAGGTAGGCACACCTGCATGTGGGTATTATTTACCCCATGTAAGCACCCACTTTAAGTGGTGAGGCACTAGTCAATTTTCATCTACCTCCACCTGTCTTTATTGTTTGGTCTATGCAATGCACCAACAGAGGTGTATGATATCAGCCTTCTCTCCCATTATCGAGGACATCTTTGTCCTTGTCGAGAACATCATGGAGGAATTCCTTGATGATTTCCAGTCCATGGACAACCTTTGGTTTATGCCTCGCGGATATGGATAGAGTTCGTGAGAATCCCAAAGGCTCCACCTTGTCCCAAATTGGGAGAAGTGTCAGCTGAGAAGGCCCCCATCATACAACCTCCTGATTGGATTCTTCCTATCAAGATCATGTGCAACGCTAGTAACCATACAATCGGGACAGAGCTGGATCAATGCAAGAAATCATCATTATCAAAAGCATTGACCAGAGTTCGACAAACAACGGAGAAGGAACTGTCTGTAGTGGTATTCACCCATGACAAGTTCAGACCCTACTTGGTCGATGTCAAAGTGTTAGCACACGGACCATGCTACACCAAGATATCACCTGACCAAGAAGGACGACAAGCCACAACTCATCCGTTGGATTCTTGCTCCTTCATGAATTTGCTTCACGACTCAAAAAAAAAGAAGAGAGCAAATAAATACGTGGCATATCATCTCCCAAGGATACAAGTTCAATCATATGAGATGATACTCTCTCAAGGGTAGCTTTACAAACTTGGATTAACACCCTTAGAGAGAAGGAATGCATTCACCTTATCAGATTTAACCAATGGGATTCATATCATACTGGTTTACTCCACCGCCTGCAACCCATATGTGAGACCCGCAAGATTCTTAAGTGTCGATTCCACTTCTCACAGAGAATGAGCTACGGAAGTTTTTGTTTCCTTCCGTATAAACCTCGTGCTAAGGTTCGACAGACTGATCACCTGACCAACCAAGCACACACACGCTAAGAGTCTTTGTGGTGCCCACGATGCTCATTGAGTCAACGGACTGACGAGCATCTTGGTGATCATGGACTAAACGTCCATAGTAGTTGAAGCACTTCATGTTGTGGATAAGGAGATGGAGACTCTCACTCCAGCCTTAGAAGTGCAATAGCGGGTTGGAAGTAAATCACCGGGTCGCAAATCCGTACCATCTTCAGATAGTCAATCAGAAACATCAACAGAATATCATGAACAATCTGACATGGAGAAGGGATGGAAGGGCAATCACCCGAGACACTTTGTGCACACAAAACATCATTCCCATTAGGAGATCAAAAAGGTGAAACATAGACCCCCAATCAGCTAGAGTCAAAATGATGAAATCAAATGGCTGAATTGGAGGATGGAGAAGGAAGGTTTTCCTTTACGCTTCTCCTCGAGGACAATGACAGGGATGTTTTCAGTTGAAAATATTCCTCGAGATCCCGAAACTCGAAGTGATGGACTACTATGAGTATCCGAGTTACAACCATAGTCCATGGTCATGGCCGGACCTAAAATGTGCCATTATCTTAGTATAGGTTTGGGTGCTGAAATTTCCCTTTTCATTTTAATTTTCCAAAGTTTATTTTCCAACAGCACCCCCATATTTCCCTTTTGAATAAAATGTTGCTTTGTTCCTGCCATGCTTTTGGTGGTTGGTGCACACTTGTGTGCCAACCACACCCCTGCTCTAACTCTACACTAAGTGCGCAGAAAACAGGACGAGCAACACATCGATGAGCAGTCTTCACCCGTGCCCAAATAACCACATGGCAGCCATCTGCTGAGATTCAACTACGCACGGAGGTTTGAAACCCTTTCTCCATTTCCTTTCTTGGTTTTAATTCAAATGCGAGCATGAGTTCACGACAATTAAAATTTGAATGAAACACCTAGAAAGAGATGAAAATCCTACATGTTTATCAAAGGTGCATAAGCTTTATTTCTTTGCAAGTACCTATGTGCCTTTGGAACTTTACGATAGGATCACTTGATCTTTCGCTTATTGACTCTTACGATATAATGACATGAGAGGCTTGTTCTTTTCTAATTCAAAGTCTTGGAGAATTTCATTTTGAAAATGAAAATAAAATAAAACAAAAAAAGTGAGGCAACTCTCATTCATGCTCAACTTTGCCAAGTCCCATCCAGAGCCATATCATGCATGACACAGTTTTGAAACTCCACATAGCTATCTTTACATTTTGAGCTTGATCAAACATCGTGCCTTCTGAGACATGCATGTTCTTCCTTGCACTTTGGTCATTCACGTACACGTTTCATCAAATAAAGTCCATCATAGAATAAAAGTCCATCAAAAGTGGTTCTCAAGCAGCTCTTCATCCCCCTGAAAAAAAAGAAAAGAAAAAAAAGATGAGTGGGAGGTCCTACTCGAGTAAAAAAAAAAGAGAGAGAAGAAGGGGAAAGATGGAAGAAGCTAGAATCAAATACCACTCAAGGACATTCATCATCCATCATCCACATTCACTTGCACTTGACCAAAGTTCATGGTTGACATGATCTCTCGGAGACAAGTTATTTGATCTCGCAACATAGATGGAAGAGATAAGCATTTCTATCGATCCCTACCTTGAGCCCCACATATAACCTTGTAGAGGTAGGTGAGGCTACTTGAAAAGCCTTAGTGAGGATCAAACACTTTGAGCGACTGAGTGGCTTGAGAGAATGAGAGTATGCCTCCATATTTTTGAAAAAAAAAATCTCCAAGTACTGAGAAGGAGGAATCAGGCTCTCCATTGATTTATTTTGAGGTTCAATAGGTGAAAGTGAAGGTGTTAGCCACCTGGAATCCAAGGTATGAGGGAAAGCTTTGAAATAATTCTTATGCATACTCTTGATTTCATGACCCTAGGCTTTGCTTGATCCTCTGGATCTAAATCAACCCTTTGCTCGGGACGAGCAAAGTCTAGGTGTGGGGGCGTGTTGGCGGTCGATATCTATGACTTTTACCGCCAACATTTCTCCGGATTTCATGCTCGCTCATATAGTGATAATCATGCTAATATCATTTATACTAATGAGTTCCACAAGTTTTGTGCAATTTGTGAGCGAAGGAACAAACAGGAAAAACAAGGAGGCCAAACTGGCACAGGGCCAGGCCGGCCGGCCTAGCCTAGGCCGACCGGCCCCCTTCTGCCTCTTCTGGCCATGGTTTTGATCCACAAGCTATCTAACACACCAAGGATGATCATGAGCCGTGAGTTTGATGTCGGTTTGATCCGAGGACCCGAAAGGCCTAGCCATGGATTAGAGGGTCCACCTACCTTGGATTCTCGGACAACCTCAACTCAACGCAACCAAAACCGCCTCAAGGGACAACATGCAACCGATTGATGAGCGAGTCGGTGCAACGGAGGGCCGAGAGGGGCCAGGGCCAGGCCGAACGGCCTCCCCTAGGCCGGCCGGCCTCCAACTGTCGTAACCGTCGCCAAACCAGCAACTACCGACCTCAGGACATCATCAGGAGTGTCCACAAGAAAGATTGCGCCAGATGGCGGAAATCACAGGCCGAACGGCCTCCTTCAGGCCGGCCGGCCTGGAAGCGTGGCCTCTACGCTTGATCTTTCGCGTGGATGCTAAGCAGGAGGTGTGCGTCACTCCTACGCAGGCCTTCGCCCTTGGAGGGCTATAAAAGGCACCCTTCACCCCCACACAAGACACACCATCCATTGGAGAGAAGAGAAGGCTCAAGATGTAGTCCACTATTATCTTAGAGTTGAGTAGAGTAGAGAGAGAGTGGGTGAGTTGCTCGGGTGACAGCCGAGCTTTGTAGAGAGAGTCCGGGATTTCTTCCTCGGTCTCGTCTCAACATTTCCGCCCCCGAGGAATAAAGCTTCAGAAATATCTTCAGTAAGTTCCTCGGTCTCTTGCCTTAGTGCCTCGCTAGTTTACTCTTTACTTTCAGCAATTTATCTTGGCTATATATGATCTGCGGGTACCTGAGTCTGCGCGAGTGACAGCGACTCTTGTTTGGGGTTTCCTCTATAGCCCTTCGCGTTGGGTGGAGGTCAGTGGCTGAAAGCTTAGGCGTGGTGCCTGTGCTGGCTAGTCACCTCAGGTTGTGTTGCACCCCACGGAACTGCAGTGGTAGGCGGCAGGTGGTGACAGCCCTGTCCGTCCTTTGTACTCCACCACGTTCGGGTGTACTCATAACAGTAGTGCTGAGCCCGGAAGAACCCCTCTCTCACCCCGTTCTGAGTTCTTCCCGTTCTAGCCGTCGAAGCAGATCATGTTAGATTAAGATAGGTTGTCTGGGGTAACGAGTGGCTAACTAAGGTTAAGCTCTCTACACCCTTTACCCTTTTCTCCCCTGGTGGGTCCGGTTAGGAAAGTTCTAGACTAGTCGCGTCTACCGTTCCTTGGATTTGACATCCAGGTTTCTACTCCCCTGGTGAAAGGCTACAATGTACTCCGTGCGCTTGCGGATTTAGTTAGGCTAAGGAGTGCCAACACCTGGGCAGCTAGAACAAGATAGAGATTTGATAGATTTTTGCTCTCTAACCCTTCTCACAAGATTGGCATGAGATATAGAAAGAATAATCCATAGTTGGCTCATTTATCTCAGGAGAAAAAGTCTTTCCAATAGTTTCCACTTTACTTGCTTCTTCCAAGAAAATGTGGATAGGTAGATATGGATCTTTATGGACTTGAGAAAATCTCACTACTAGTGACCAGCCATCAATCAAACAATTTGAACAATGGTCACAGTAGATCAATTGTGGTCAAAGACCGAAAGTCAATGTTTATTAAAAACACATTCCCTATCATGCTAGTAGATGATTTTCAAAAATCTATCCTATGTCACAGCAAATATGTGGTAGTCCAAAATGAAGTTCTAGTTGGCATATTTAGATCATATCTAACATGAAGGCAATTATTTGTAAAAGTCATCGTTTGTAGAAAGATATCAACTAAATATCCAAGAGACTAAAGTGAGTTTTAGATTGGACTACACACACACAAAGGCACACTAGCATGTATGAGAGACTTACATGATTGAAACACAATAAGGTCATGGATACATACCTTGGCCATTTAAGTCATCTATCTTGTGCAATTCATAAATTTATAGGTCAAGACTTCCTCTCATAAAACTTTTGAGAGTCCATATGTCAAGAGAGAATGTATTAAATAGCACAAGCACTAGCTTCACTTTTAGCAACCCTTTGAGTGTGAAGGCATATAGGTTGCTAGAGGTGAAACATCATAATATAAGCTAAATTCCCTTACCCCTTATACATGTAGAAGGATATGAAGTGCGTACTTTACATGTACAAGGTTGATCATAAGAGATCATGCAAAGGAATTTAAACTATATTATGGTGAGTAGCCATGTGAGAGAGAATATCATAATCCAAAAATAAGAGTTTCACAATTTTACCACTTGGATCAACATGTGATGTCATACCTCAATGAGAAACACATTCTCAAGAATGATACTACAAAATTACTAAAAGAAAACGTTAGTCCCACAAGGACACAAGTTTTAGGATGAGCTCCCCCTCAATTTGTGCACAAGAGTTTTTGAATTTTTTTATTAATGCACTTTCAATTCTATTAGGAACTTGGAGGAGACTCACTCTAACACTTCGTCAAGACACACAAATATTTGCATAATTGAACATGTGTCGCATTCACTTACTGTCATATAAGCAAGAGATTACGCTTTAGACAAGTTTGAATCGGATCGTCTTGATCAGGACTGGATCACCCGATATCCTTAGTGCCCTGAGGTATGCCGGTTAAACCGTCCAGTGGACCCGGTTTAACCGCCCTGTTTATCTAGGCTGAATCTTCCTGTCTTCTTGCAACCTTTCAGCTCAACACTTCTCTTGATTTTTTCGTGCCTTGATCCCTGTCATATATTTTAAAGAATGCTCTACCAGGGAGCTGTCAATAGCAACATGTAGGATAAAGAATGTTTAAGCATTGAGAGCACTAGGTCATCACTTAAGTTTACCATAAATACTAAACTTGTGAAATGGAAGATAATGATTGCAGAGGGTGATGACAATAGTGTGACAGTAAGTAAATGATACCGAGATGTTATTGAAAAGATATAAATCTTAGTTGTCCCCATTTGGCCACCTTTTCAATTTTATAACATAAATTCTTGATGAGCCAAATGTTCAATGCATCTCCATGGTCCTGTAAGCTTAGCAAGCTATTTTTGGTACCCAGATCTTGTTGGGTCCTTTGATGTTAGTCACAAGGTGCTTAGGGACCCAAATTGCTCTTACACTTGTTTGAGGTGAGTGAATCACCTTGACAGTGCAAGTATCAATTTTGTGATCCCCAATCTCAGTAAAATCATATTGAACAAGGTTTGATTTAGGGAGCTCATCATTTGGGCAATCCTTACTCATATGCCCCGTTTTCCGACAAACATAACATCTTCGGTTATTGTTCTTGCTTGGTGGCTCCTTTTCTTTGTCACCTTGTTTCTGATCTAACTTTTGCTTGCTAAATGTTGATGTGGCTGGTTTGCTTCTATTCTGAGGAACTTGAGCAATCTGGGGCAGGGGCGGTTTAACCGCCCTCTCCACCCGGTTTAACCGGGTGTCCCCAGACATGACTTCACTTGATGACACTTTGCAGTCTTTGATCAAGTGACCCTTCCCTTTGCACTTGTAGCAGACTCTATGCGTTTCCTTGCACTTTTGTCTACTGGCTAGCCTTGCTTGGCTCTTTTGCTTGAGGGAATCATTTGATGGAGATATGGTTGATTCTTCCATCTTTTCTTGAGTCTTGGGATTTTTGGCTTGATCTTGCTTGGAATCTGAGCTAGTGGCATTTGAACCCTTCTCAAGCTTCTTCACCATGTATTCACGGTTATCTTGAGAAGGTTGTACTTGACTCGAGTTTCTTAAGTTGATCAAGTCACTATTTAACTTTTTGACCTCTTGCTTGAGTTGATCATTTTCTTGAGCAATAAGGTCATCATCACAAGATTCTACAAGTACATGCTCAACGCTAGATTGGCTTGTTTGACAACAACCAGGATTAGCACATGATAAGTCATTGTCGACAAGAGAGCATGGACATGTGGATGTGAGAGGTTGATAAAGTTTTAGCGAGTTGAACACAACCTCATGAGCTATTCTAGTGAGACATGTGAATCTACAAGCATCTCATGAGAATATTCAAGTTCTTTGTGAGTCCCTTGCAACTTCATATGCTCACTAGTGATCTTGTTAAGTTGAGCTTTGAGCACTTCATTGTCTTTTTCTAAATTTGCTATGCAAGGTAAAATATTTGTGACAAAAGCATAGTCATTTGCCAACGAGTCATACTTACAAACCAAGGAGGCATAGGATGATTTGAGAGCCTCTAATTCCTCCGTCAAGGAGTTAGATCTCTCACTAGGTTGAGCCTTGGCTTTTTTGGCTTTCTTCTTCTTCTTCTTTTCTTTCTTGGCCATCAAGCATACAATACCCTCATCACTTGAAGATGAAGTTACTACAGTGGAAGCTTTGCTTGGGCCCATGCTTGCGACTTGAGCATCATGAATTGTGACATCTCTGTCAGGGGCGGTTAAACCGGGGTTTGTTGGCGGTTGATATCCATGACTTTTACCGCCAACATTTCTCCGGATTTCATGCTCATATAGTGATAATCATGCTAATATCATTTATACTAATGAGTTCCACAAGTTTTGTACAATTTGTGAGTGAAGGAGCAAACTGGAAAAATGGGAGGCCAATTGGGCTCAGGGCCAGGCCGGCCGGCCTAGCCTAGGCCGGCCGGCCCACTTTTTCCTCTTTTGGCCACGGCGTTGATCCACAAGTTTACTAATGTATCAAGGATGATCATGAGCCATGCAATTGATGTCGGTTTGATCAATGGACCCGGAAGGCCTAGGGTGGGATAAACATGGATTGAAGGGCCCACAACCTAGGATTCTTGGACAGCTTCAACCGAACGCAACAACTACCGACTTTAGGACATCATCCAGGCCGTCCCTGCAAAAGTCGGTGCCACTTGGCACCAGGGCCAGGCCGGCCGGCCTACACCAGGCCGGCCGGCCTCCCACCGTGGCCTCTACGCTTCCTCTTTCGCGTGGAAGCTAAGCAAGTAGTTGGCGTCACCCCTAAGCAGGATTTCACCCCTGGAGGGCTATAAAAGGCGCCCTTCACCTCCACACAAGACACCATCCATTGGAGAGAAGAGAAGGCTCAAGATGTAGTCCACTATTATCTTAGAGTAGAGTAGAGAGAGTAGTGGGTGAGTGCTTGGGTGACAGCCAAGCGTGTAGAGGGAGTTCGGGAGTCATCTCGGCCTTCCCTCAACATTGTTCCGCCCCCGAGGAATAAAGCTTCAGAGATATCTTCAGTAAGTTCCTCGGTCTCTTGCCTTAGTACCTCGCTAGTTTACTCTTTACTTTCAGCAATTTATCTTGGCTATCTATGATCTGCGGGTACCTGAGTCTGCGCGAGTGACAGCGACTCTTGTTTGGGGTTTCCTCTATAGCCCTTCGCGTTGGGTGGAGGTCAGTGGCTGAAAGCTTAGGCATGGTGCCTGTGCTGGCTAGTCACCTCAGGTTGTGTTGCACCCCACGGAACTGCAGTGGTAGGCGGCAGGTGGTGACAGCCCTGTCCGTCCTTTGTACTCCACCACGTTCGGGTGTACTCATAACAGTAGTGCTGAGCCCGGAAGAACCCCTCTCTCATCCCGTTCTGAGTTCTTCCCGTTCTAGCCGTCGAAGCAGATCATGTTAGATTAAGATAGGTTGTCTGGGGTAACGAGTGGCTAACTAAGGTTAAGCTCTCTACACCCTTTACCCATTTCTCCCCTGGTGGGTCCGGTTAGGAAAGTTCTAGACTAGTCGCATCTACCGTTCCTTGGATTTGACATCCAGGTTTTTACTCCCCTGGTGAAAGGCTACATCGGACTCCGTGCGCTTGCGGATTTAGTTAGGCTAAGGAGTGCCAACAAGCTTTTCTGGCGCCGTTGCCGGGGAACGGTAGCAACACTAGTGTAGGATTTTTTTTAGCCGTACACTTTATCCCCATAACCATCTACCACATGGAGTTTTCTCCTAGTTATCAGGCGGTTCCATTTCGCGAGTGTTTGGAATTGCCACCATCCTTCCACCCCGTTATCTGATGGCTTCGAGATCCGCCCCAATCTCGTTGCCATCGTTTGTTCACACTCCTTGCAATAGATGAGGAGAAGTTCTCTCCTAACATTCCCGGGATGAACCAAGACGGAACTCTTCCTGTTTTTCTCTGACGGGGGAAGCAAAGTTTTGGTACAATCGGAGTGCAAGAGGAGTTGGAGGAGATTGGATCAAAGTGAACGTTGAAGTTTGTCTGTTTGTCTATCCCATCCCCAAAGCTCAGAGATGAGCTACTTGGAGCAACCTGGGAGAAGTTTGGTATGGTGCTCATACAACGAACGTTGGTAGATTGAGACATAGTGCTCATCCTTAGGATCAGTTTTCTGACCCTCCCACCGACTTTCCCATGAACCAAACAGCAAATCCTCACTCTTTCATTAGATCCACCGCCTCCGACCACACGACGTGAGCGAACAAAAACCCCCAGACCAAGAGAATTCCCTTAAGGATCTGCCACGTTAGGTGTGCACGCTCAAGGTCTGAGTAATTCATTCCGAAAGTCACGACCGCAGACCAAGGGTCTATCTGCGGTTACGAGCAAGGAATGACGGAGGAAGCAGAAGCTAGTCGACCCTAGCTTTAATGCCCTCCACCTATTGAGGGGACTGACACACAAGAAGTTGTCGATGATTTTTCATAAGCACCTGAAAGGGATCAACGGCCAGATGTTGGAAAACAAAGGAATTATCCGAGTTGTGCCTGAGGGGCGCAACAGAGTGATCCTAGATTTCCACATCTTCGATATCCTCAAAGGTGACAAAATCTTCTTGTTGGATCAGCCAATAGAGCATCTTGTCAACTTAATCACGATCGAGCTATAGCTCAGAGTTGACAAAGAAAACATCCTGATCAACCTTGCATGATCAGTGAGTTCAGCCTTGCACGATCATTATCGCAAAGGGCTAGACAGACCCCGTGAAGAACCAATGAGCATATTTTTCAGATGCTCACCCAATCCCAGGGGCAGAACCGGGCAGTCAAGCTCGACATGGTGGAGAACCACAGCCTCCTCCACTAGAGTTGTTGATTGCTGCCACTTGGATTGAGACATGTCTCTCTTCCACTTGGAATAGAGATATTTACCTCTTCACGACAATCGCAGCACGCCAGTCATCATCAGTGATAAACTGACAGAGAATGAGGCTCGGCAGGCTGCAACAGTCTTAGAGAAGTATCGGTCCATTTTTAGGTATTCTCTACAGACTAGACGGGGATCAACCCCAACACCCATCGTATCGCTTGAACCGGACAAACAGCCTTTTGGCTGAATGATGCGATGAGGGAGGTAGGCACACCTGCATGTGGGTATTATTTACCCCATGTAAGCACCCACTTTAAGTGGTGAGGCACTAGTCAATTTTCATCTACCTCCACCTGTCTTTATTGTTTGGTCTATGCAATGCACCAACAGAGGTGTATGATATCAGCCTTCTCTCCCATTATCAAGGACATCCTTTGTCCTTGTCGAGAACATCATGGAGGAATTCCTTGATGATGTCTCAGTCCATGGACAACCTTTGGTTTATGCCTCGCGGATATGGATAGAGTTCGTGAGAATTCCCAAAGGCTCCACCTTGTCCCAAATTGGGAGAAGTGTCAGCTGAGAAGGCCCCCCATCATACAACCTCCTGATTGGATTCTTCCTATCAAGATCATGTGCAACGCTAGTAACCATACAATCGGGACAGAGCTGGATCAATGCAAGAAATCATCATTATCAAAAGCATTGACCAGAGTTCGACAAACAACGGAGAAGGAACTGTCTGTAGTGGTATTCACCCATGACAAGTTCAGACCCTACTTGGTCGATGTCAAAGTGTTAGCACACGGACCATGCTACACCAAGATATCACCTGACCAAGAAGGACGACAAGCCACAACTCATCCGTTGGATTCTTGCTCCTTCATGAATTTGCTTCACGACTCAAAAAAAAAAGAAGAGAGCAAATAAATACGTGGCATATCATCTCCCAAGGATACAAGTTCAATCATATGAGATGATACTCTCTCAAGGGTAGCTTTACAAACTTGGATTAACACCCTTAGAGAGAAGGAATGCATTCACCTTATCAGATTTAACCAATGGGATTCATATCATACTGGTTTACTCCACCGCTGCAACCCATATGTGAGACCCGCAAGATTCTTAAGTGTCGGTTCCACTTCTCACAGAGAATGAGCTACGGAAGTTTTTGTTTCCTTCCGTATAAACCTCGTGCTAAGGTTCGACAGACTGATCACCTGACCAACCAAGCACACACACGCTAAGAGTCTTTGTGGTGCCCACGATGCTCATTGAGTCAAAGGACTGACGAGCATCTTGGTGATCATGGACTAAACGTCCATAGTAGTTGAAGCACTTCATGTTGTGGATAAGGAGATGGAGACTCTCACTCCAGCCTTAGAAGTGCAATAGCGGGTTGGAAGTAAATCACCGGGTCGCAAATCCGTACCATCTTCAGATAGTCAATCAGAAACATCAACAGAATATCATGAACAATCTGACATGGAGAAGGGATGGAAGGGCAATCACCCGAGACACTTTGTGCACACAGAACATCATTCCCATTAGGAGAACAAAAAGGTGAAACAGAGACCCCCAATCAGCCAGAGTCCAAATGATGAAATCAAATGGCTGAATTGGAGGATGGAGAAGGAAGGTTTTCCTTTATGCTTCTCCTCGAGGACAATGACAGGGATGTTTTCAGTTGAAAATATTCCTCGAGCCTGATATCCCGGAACTCGAAGTGATGGACTACTATGAGTATCCGAGTTACAACCATAGTCCATGGTCATGGCCGGACCTAAAATGTGCCATTATCTTAGTATAGGTTTGGGTGCTGCAATTTCCCTTTTCATTTTGTTTTCCCGATATTTATTTTCCAACAGCACCCCCATATTTCCCTTTTGAATAAAATGTTGCTTTGTTCCTGCCATGCTTTTGGTGGTTGGTGCACACTTGTGTGCCAACCACACCCCTGCTCTAACTCTACACTAAGTGCGCAGAAAACAGGACGAGCAACACATCGACGAGCAGTCTTCACCCGTGCCCAAATAACCACATGGCAGCCATCTGCTGAGATTCAACTACGCACGGAGGTTTGAAACCCTTTCTCCATTTCCTTTCTTGGTTTTAATTCAAATGCGAGCATGAGTTCACGACAATTAAAATTTGAATGAAACACCTAGAAAGAGATGAAAATCCTACATGTTTATCAAAGGTGCATAAGCTTTATTTCTTTGCAAGTACCTATGTGCCTTTGGAACTTTACGATAGGATCACTTGATCTTTCGCTTATTGACTCTTACGATATAATGACATGAGAGGCTTGTTCTTTTCTAATTCAAAGTCTTGGAGAATTTCATTTTGAAAATGAAAAAAAAATAAAAAAAAATGAGGCAACTCTCATTCATGCTCAACTTTGCCAAGTCCCATCCAGAGCCATATCATGCATGACACAGTTTTGAAACTCCACATAGCTATCTTTACATTTTGAGCTTGATCAAACATCGTGCCTTCTGAGACATGCATGTTCTTCCTTGCACTTTGGTCATTCACGTACACGTTTCATCAAATAAAGTCCATCATAGAATAAAAGTCCATCAAAAGTGGTTCTCAAGCAGCTCTTCATCCCCCTGAAAAAAAAGAAAAGAAAAAAAAGATGAGTGGGAGGTCCTACTCGAGTAAAAAAAAAAGAGAGAGAAGAAGGGGAAAGATGGAAGAAGCTAGAATCAAATACCACTCAAGGACATTCATCATCCATCATCCACATTCACTTGCACTTGACCAAAGTTCATGGTTGACATGATCTCTCGGAGACAAGTTATTTGATCTCGCAACATAGATGGAAGAGATAAGCATTTCTATCGATCCCTACCTTGAGCCCCACATATAACCTTGTAGAGGTAGGTGAGGCTACTTGAAAAGCCTTAGTGAGGATCAAACACTTTGAGCGACTGAGTGGCTTGAGAGAATGAGAGTATGCCTCCATATTTTGAAAAAAAAAAATCTCCAAGTACTGAGAAGGAGGAATCAGGCTCTCCGTTGATTTATTCTGAGGTTCAATAGGTGAAAGTGAAGGTGTTAGCCACCTGGAATCCAAGGTATGAGGGAAAGCTTTGAAATAATTCTTATGCATACTCTTGATTTCATGACCCTAGGCTTTGCTTGATCCTCTGGATCTAAATCAACCCTTTGCTCGGGACGAGCAAAGTCTAGGTGTGGGGGCGTGTTGGCGGTCGATATCCATGACTTTTACCGCCAACATTTCTCCGGATTTCATGCTCATATAGTGATAATCATGCTAATATCATTTATACTAATGAGTTCCACAAGTTTTGTACAATTTGTGAGTGAAGGAGCAAACTGGAAAAATGGGAGGCCAATTGGGCTCAGGGCCAGGCCGGCCGGCCTAGCCTAGGCCGGCCGGCCCACTTTTTCCTCTTTTGGCCACGGCGTTGATCCACAAGTTTACTAATGTATCAAGGATGATCATGAGCCGTGCAATTGATGTCGGTTTGATCAATGGACCCGGAAGGCCTAGGGTGGGATAAACATGGATTGAAGGGCCCACAACCTAGGATTCTTGGACAGCTTCAACCGAACGCAACAACTACCGACTTTAGGACATCATCCAGGCCGTCCCTGCAAAAGTCGGTGCCACTTGGCACCAGGGCCAGGCCGGCCGGCCTACACCAGGCCGGCCGGCCTCCCACCGTGGCCTCTACGCTTCCTCTTTCGCGTGGAAGCTAAGCAAGTAGTTGGCGTCACCCCTAAGCAGGATTTCACCCCTGGAGGGCTATAAAAGGCGCCCTTCACCTCCACACAAGACACCATCCATTGGAGAGAAGAGAAGGCTCAAGATGTAGTCCACTATTATCTTAGAGTAGAGTAGAGAGAGTAGTGGGTGAGTGCTTGGGTGACAGCCAAGCATGTAGAGGGAGTTCGGGAGTCATCTCGGCCTTCCCTCAACATTGTTCCGCCCCCGAGGAATAAAGCTTCAGAGATATCTTCAGTAAGTTCCTTGGTCTCTTGCCTTAGTACCTCGCTAGTTTACTCTTTACTTTCAGCAATTTATCTTGGCTATCTATGATCTGCGGGTACCTGAGTCTGCGCGAGTGACAGCGACTCTTGTTTGGGGTTTCCTCTATAGCCCTTCGCGTTGGGTGGAGGTCAGTGGCTGAAAGCTTAGGCATGGTGCCTGTGCTGGCTAGTCACCTCAGGTTGTGTTGCACCCCACGGAACTGCAGTGGTAGGCGGCAGGTGGTGACAGCCCTGTCCGTCCTTTGTACTCCACCACGTTCGGGTGTACTCATAACAGTAGTGCTGAGCCCGGAAGAACCCCTCTCTCACCCCGTTCTGAGTTCTTCCCGTTCTAGCCGTCGAAGCAGATCATGTTAGATTAAGATAGGTTGTCTGGGGTAACGAGTGGCTAACTAAGGTTAAGCTCTCTACACCCTTTACCCATTTCTCCCCTGGTGGGTCCGGTTAGGAAAGTTCTAGACTAGTCGCATCTACCGTTCCTTGGATTTGACATCCAGGTTTTTACTCCCCTGGTGAAAGGCTACATCGGACTCCGTGCGCTTGCGGATTTAGTTAGGCTAAGGAGTGCCAACAGGGTTGTAGGCCAGTTTAACCGCTGCCTGCACAGTGAGCACATTCTGTTTGTTTTGCTCATCTTGCTTCATGGTTGACTTCATTTGAGGCTCATCTTGAGTTGGTAAAGGTGATGAGCATACTTCTGATGAATCCAACTCCTCCTCATCATCACTATCAATATCTTCAAATACATCCTTGATGACGGACCAAATGTGATATGCATCTCCTCGGATTTCTTTCTTTCTAGAGATGCAATCCCAAATTTCTTCACACACAGCACTTCGCAAGAAATTAGTAACACAAGCATTGAGTTGCAAACAAGCTAACTCCTTTTGAGTGATCTTTGAATGATCAAAGTTGTCAATATCAAACTTAGGAGGTAGGATGCTAGCAACTAAAGTATGTTCAACTACATGATCTATATTTCTAAGAATAGAATGAACATTTGCTGACCAAGAAACATAGTTTGAGCCATCAAGCTCGAGTGGCTGTTTACCTCAATCGACATCTTTTCTTCACGGCGGTTAAGCTTTGATGTGAAGCCTTGCTCTGATACCACTTGTAAGGATCTAGATGTCGCCTAGAGGGGGAAGGGGGGTGAATAGGCGAGACGACCAGTTTAAACTTTTTGTCCCCCTTTTAGCCGGCTGTCAGCACCAGGCGGTTAAACCGCCCCTGCCTGGTGGTTAAACCGCCCCAAGGCAGTGAGCTGCCCAATACGTTGCTCGAACCCCCTTTTGTTCTTGTAGCACCAAATACACTTGGGGCACTTCTTGTGCAGGTATATCTAAGCAATATCTTCAAGCTCCTGCACACAAATAGAGTGTACCCAAGTAGATCGAAGCGGAAGCAAGTAAAGCTAGAAATGAACAAGTAAAGTGAAGTAGAGACACAAGGATTTGTTTCCTGAAGTTCAGACCCGCTGCAAGCACCAAGCAAGTTCAGCGGTTCCTAGTCTCCGTTTGAGGAACCCCGCAAGGTTGCCTCGCCAAGGTGTATACACGCCACACCTTAGCCCTTCACTAAAGATGGTCCTTTTCCACGAAGGAGGCAAGACCAGCCCTTACAAACTTCCGGTCGCTCACCACATGAATGGGAGCTCATCGGCGACGCCTAGCCGTCTAGGAGCCAAGCTCCAAGAGTAACAAATGCACAAAGAACTTTTGACGCTAACCACGACTGCTCAAGCTATGGTTTTGCTCTCTAGTGCTCTCACAAGATCTCTGAGCTCACAAAGCTCTCAAGCTCACACCCAATTGCTTCACTCAACCCCCACTCAAATATTTCTACCAAATCAAGCAAACTCACAAAGAGTGGTTGGGGGAAGCTCCTCTGCTATTAGAATGTGTCAAGAAGGCTTAGGAATCACACAGAACCTGCAGCCCTCAAAGAAGAGGGCTAAGGGGTATAAATACCCCATCCAACAAAAACTAGCCGTTAGAGATCTGCCATGGCCGGTTAAACCGCCCCTTAAGGCCGGTTACACCGCCATTTCAAATAAACTAGCCGTTGGAGCTGTCAGAGGTTAGGGGCTGTTAAGCCGGCCCCAAGGTGCGGTTAAACCGCCCTGGGTCAGTGAGCACCCACTTGCTCAATTTTCTTCTCAACTCTCAAGGCTATCTCACTTCGGTTATCTTTTGAGCACTATTGTGGTTTTAAGTCAATTATTCAATGTGACATCCCTCTTGATAGTACGACATACCTATACTCAAGAATAAATATAAAATCCAATCACTTCTTGAGCTTGAATGCCTTCAATTGTGCTGCACATAATCAATTCTTCTTTTCAGGACTGTCCACATTGTTTAAGCTTGAGCAAAAATCAACTTGAGCTAGTCACTTGAACCTTTGATATAGAATGAAATCCACTTCTAGTTGCAAGTCAACTTTCTTCTATAAATATTGATACTTGCTTATATGAAGTCCACATGTGATCATGATTCATCAAGTTGATCCGTAGAAAGTTTCGTCACCCTTAGCAAAGAGTCCATGACTCAAGCCGCAGCTTGATCACACAATGCTTGGTCCTTAGAAACACTATCCCGAAATCCAACCTTTCTTCCATGCTTCACATATAGCTGCATATATACTTGTATCATTCATGAAATCCATCCATTTGCTTTGACCATAGAATATTAACCAATATATCCATGTCTTCTCATGCAAGTCATACATCGAGTATATAGAGTCATGATGTCCCATACCATCATTTCTCTTAGCATATATTTCTTAGCTCAGCATTTCTCAATTTTATCCAACCTTGATCGTGATGTCTCATTTGGATCTCAACAAGTCTTTACAAGGTTAAAGACCAAGTCTCTTTTCATGTTTCACACTTACTTGTTGTACATCATGTTATATCACTATGAGAACCATCACTTCTTGCTTATGAGCTAAACATTGATGCATTGAACAAATGAATACATAAGTATCATGATTATTCAAATTAAATTCTGCTCATAAACTTTACAAGACATGTTAGTTCTTTAATCGTTTTGTCATTCAATTTACCAAAACCCACTTAAGGGACTAGATGCATTTTCACCATGCCATAACCCTCCCCTGAAAATCATTTTCAGGGGCACGCCATGCCATGACCCGCCTCTGAAAATGATTCCACACAAAAAATTCATCACTTTTTCATACGATCTCGGATGAAGACAAGTTTTATACGAAAATTGTAGAGCTTGACGAGATCTAAAACTTTGTAGTTAATAAGTTTTCATTTGAGAATGTTAAGTGCTCCAAAATATTATTATAAACCCTCTCATCTTGAAAAATATAGACTTTGTTAAGCCAAAAACTTGTTGGGCCGGCCCATATATGGTTAGAGGGGAGAGCTATAAGCGTAGTTGGGCTTTATAAATGGCCCAGAAGAACAAAAATAATACAAATTAATAAAATATGATCTTGAATAAAAATAAAGTTTATTTGCAAAACATGTGCACTATTTGCATGCACCGTTTTGTCCTCTCCTTTTTCTTGTAAGTGAGAGGATAAAAAAAGCTCTGTTACAAGCTCATAGAAGAAACACAAATCACCACGTCAGCGATCCAGGGTATCAAAATACTGACTTCTCATTGGCTGAAACACCCCCTCTCTCTCCCACCTTATCTTCTCTTCCTCTCCACCGTTCACAGCTTCACCTCTCTCTCCCTGCAGCTCTCCTCTCCCGCTCGGGCAACGACGACGGCGGCCTTGGACGCGCAGGCAGTGGCGGCGGGGGCGTGGCACCGGCGGGCGGCGGCGGAGCTCCGGCGTGGGCACGCGTGAGCGGCGCCGGCCGGACTGCAGCAGCGGCCGGCATGGGGCACGAGGGTGTGGCGGCGGAGGCCGGGCCGGCCGGCCCTTGCGGCCGCGGCGGCGGCGCCCCGGCTGGCGCTCGGGGCCACGGTGGCGCCCTCGGCCGTCGTTGAAGGCCCGCAGCGGTGGCGCCCCGGCCGGCGCTCGGGGCCACGGCGGCGGCGCCGGCGAGCGCTAGATGCCCGCGGCGGCGCTCCCGGCTGGCGCTGCAGGCCCGCGACGGCGACGATCCCACCTCGCCTTGCAGGCCCGCGGCGGCGGCGTCCCCGGCCGGTGCAGCAGGCCCGCGGCGGCGGCGCCACCGGCCGGTGCAGTGGGGCCGCGGCGGCGCTCCCGGCCGGCGCTGGAGGCCCGCGGCGGTGGCACCCCCGGCCAGCGAGCGGCGGCGCCCCCGCGGCCGGCGTCGGTCTTTTTTTTCTTTTTTTTCCTTTTTTCTTTTTTAATTCGTTTTTAGAGGCGCACTACAAGAAATATGTGGCTTTTTGACGTATTTAGTATGACAATAGGTCATAATGTCATTATATTATCCATTTTATGACATTATATTTTAGGCGATTCGACTTTGTGATAACAAAAGGTTGTATGTCATAAAAAATGTCATACACGTAGTCGAAGTTCATCTAATGACGATATTTGCTACGTCACAAAGACATTTTTTGTGTCACAAAGTCTAATTTACAAATGCCATCAACCAATGACGGACTTTATGTGTCACAAAATATTTATTGATCTATTTAAAATATCAGTTTGCACCACATGGGCCAATCTAAGTTGTGTAGAAAAATTTGGGAAAACGGAAAAACAAAGAGGCAGCCAAAAGGTTGGCCAAAAAGTAATAGAAAAAAGGTTAGTGAGTTTGATGTTATATACTGGGAAAAATTAAAAAAGTAAAAAAAAGCAAAGGAACGGCCAAAAAAAAAGAAAAAGAAGGGGAAAAAAGCAAAGGAACGGCCAAAAAAAAAAGAGGAGGCGAAGAGCCAGCGTTTGATCCAGCAACCTCACGGTGCAGAGCGTGCTGCTTTACCATTGGGCTAGATGCTAAAGTTACGTCAAAATGTGGCTTTCAGACTTTTTTTTATTTAAGTAACTTAAAGTTAGAGAAAACAAAGGGGAAAAGGCACAAAATGGGGCCATAGTCAAACCGGCGACCTCACTAAACTTATATCTTCTCGTGTGTATATACTCCGTATTAATCAGAGATGCACGCATTACCACTTATTTCGTGATTGTGAAAAAAAAGTGGCCGAAAAATAAAATAAAAAAAGAATCGAACTTGGACATACGGAGTATAGAGAGTTGGCAGCACCGCACCTACCATCGCGCTAGCACACAGTTCATTTAACATTCTGGTACAAGGCGTTTTATACGTTTACATGGCCTGTTGCTTGCGTGGCGATGCCAGTGACCACCCGCGCCACATCACTTGCCCAGGAAGACACTAAAGCCACTAAAATTTTATCACAAAAATGAATTGCAAACAGGGGGTTCGAACTCGGGTCGTGGGGGCAAAAATCACAGGCCTTACCACTGCGCTGTGCTTGCACATTCGATGAGAACAGGTAACTCAAACTAGATCTTTTTATATAGATGTCTTAAGTCCGGCTACTGCTTGCCACGCGCCAGCGAACTATTGGGTCATGAGCCGCGCCATGGATCGATGATGAGCGGATCCGCGATGGCAGACGCAAGAACCAACAGTATCACGCCACGTGGCGGCGCATGTTACTTCCCTATGACACCACGCATGAGTCATCTTTTCTCTTTTTAATCCGTAATTAAAACATGTAATTGGTATCTCTCTCATATGAACTCCAAATTAGTTGGTTCTTTTTTCTTATTTTTTCTAAAATCGCTCTCTTTCTTTTCGTGTTATTTTTATTTATGTTAATTACTATTAATATATATTCTTTGAATGGTTTTATTTTCTCCCATCAAGTAGAAAATTAAAAAATATATGTTTTCAATAATATTTGCTATTGTATCTTTAGATTTTCTAACATTAAGGTAAACATAAATCTATGTCCAAATTTTATATTCATACGAATTTGAAAAATATAATGAGGTATTCAAATCTCAAAGTTTGAGTTGAGTTATAAGAAACTATGTGAGAGATGCACCAATTTGTGAACAACGTATAGTCTCACATTATCAAAACCTCCTAAGTTTTTATATAACAATCTTACTAACCGAAGATATGTTTTCATGCCAATTTGTAGATTTGCTTGACCAAATGGAGATTTATTACAATTATTCTATGGTAATTTGTGGGTAGAAAGTTGAATTATATCTAGCAAATAATTACAATTTTTAAATATCTACTGAATATGTGCTATAATGTAACATATAAGCTTAAATATATTTTTTATGTAGTTTTTAAAATCTTATTTGACATAGGTGTAGTTCAATTTTGAATTAGTTTTGATAAGCCCGTAAATAAAAAAGAAAAAGAATAAACAGTGATAGCATGAGACAAGTCTTGCTTTGGCCCGATCTAAACTGGTTCGGCCCACACAGCCCAAGTCGAACCTCACTCGCCTTTCACCGTTGGATCAACCGAACGGCTATGATGCTTCACATTTCGAATAAATAGTCCCTCAGCCTCACCTCTCGAAACCCTACCACGTCCCGCCTCCCCTCCAGCCTCTCTCCTCAATCTGCAGTCTTCACCAACGCCGTCGGCCTCTCTCCTCACTTCTCCAATCCAGCAGCGGGAAGGAAAGGTTCTCCAATTCATCAGCAGGAAGGGATCCAGCGGCTCCAGTCCTGCTACCTCCAGTCCATCGCCGACGTCTGTGATGGCGAGGGGAGCGGCTCATGCTCGGAGTCTGGCGAGGGGAGCGGCTCGCGCGGGTCCACCTCGTCCGCGGCAAGCAGCAGTCCGCCGCCCCGGCCTCCTCCTCGTCGGCCTCAACAAGCTCCCTGCGGCCCTGCTCGGCTGCTCCTCTCACTTCCCTGCAAGCCTGCTCCTCTGCTCTCCCCCGCCGGCCGTCGCCATGGCCGCAGGTGGCTACTGCCCTTGCTGATGGCCGCCGTCGCCAGGAGCCGCGCCGTCCAGCGACGACGGCGGCTTGGACGCGCAGGCAGTGGCGGCGGCGGCGTGGCACCGGGCGGGCGGCGGCGGAGCTCTGACGAGGGCACGCGTGAGCGGCGCCGGCCGGACTAAAGCAGCGGCCAGCGTGGGGCACGAGGGTGTGGCGGCGGAGGCCGGGCCGGCCGGCCCTTGCGGCGCGGCGCGCCAGGCTGGCGCTCGAGGGCCACGGTGGCGCCCTCGGCCGTCGCTGGAGGCCCGCGGCGGTGGCGCCCCGGCCGGCGCTCGGGGCCACGGCCGGCGGCGCCGGCGAGCGCTAGATGCCCGCGGCGGCGCTCCCGGCTGGCGCTGCAGGCCCGCGGCGGCGACGATCCCACCTCGTCCTTGCAGGCCCGCGGCGGCGGCGTCCCCGGCCGGTGCAGCAGGCCCGCGGCGGCGGCGCCACCAGCCGGTGCAGTGGGGCCGCGGCGGCGCTCCCGGCCGGCGCTGGAGGCCCGCGGCGGTGGCACCCCCGGCCAGCGAGCGGCGGCGCCCCCGCGGCCGGCGTCGGTCTTTTTTTTCTTTTTTTCCTTTTTTCTTTTTTTAATTCGTTTTTAGAGGCGGGTGATGCTATCACCCGCCCCTGGAAATAACCATTTGCAGGGGCGGGTGATGCCATTACCCGCCCCAGAAAAGCATTTGGAGGGGCGGATTTTGGAGCCGCCCCTGCAAATGCCCGTTAACCCGCCCCTACAAATGTTTTATGTAGTAGTGAACATTAGTGCCGGTTAAGCCTTGACCGACACTAACAGTTTTGCACCAATGTGCAGTTTTCCCGTAGTGTGTGGCGTACCTAATCATTAGCCTAACTGCTGTTGTTTTTCTTGGAGCCTTTTCATTCTAACACTGGAGTAGCACCTTGTGGGCCAACTTGTCGCAACAGCTGTATATTTTCAATCAACACGTGTGGGTGTCCTCACTCTGCCAGAAACAGCCAGCAACAAGGACTCTTGGCTGTGATGGGGAAGCAGCTCGGCGGCATCCACAAAATATGTACCGTTAAAAGTTTTGCTGAATTGATTTGAATCTAACCAACCTTGAAACCTTTTCATGGTACCAATCAATATTTCAAATATCTATCGAGTTTCCCTTCCAGGGGGATGTACTGAGTACCAGATCGAAGCGAAGTTTTTTAAGTAGCGCTACTTTAGCCACGTCCTCTAAGGTCGGCCAATACAGCAATAACTGTTCTTGCATGATATGTGGGTGCAATCGACAATGAGGGTGACTGTTCACATGGGAGGAGACAATCCTGTTGCTGTGTCCCTGTCTTGATGTTACCATTGCATGCTCTCCATACCTCATTCTCCCTGCTTATTGGCTCCCATACGTCCCAAGTTGGTCACTCCCAGCGGGAGCACAAGGACTGTGGGGTAATCATTATTGTTCTGCACTTAGTATATGCAGTATCTGGAGCACAATAAGGGTCAAAATGAACAGAACTAATTATCACAGAACTTTTTTTGTTTTCCTTTTTTTGTTTTTTTTCATAAAACAGTCCTTTTTTTCTTTATTGGTGTCTGCATTATTATTGTCCCAAAAACACTAGAGATCAGAATGGCCCCAGTTTGACCTCATGGCAATGAACGACGGATGGCTGCACTTGGTTTTCATGCACCATTTAATTTGCCAAGATCAAAATCGGTTCTTAGGTGCAACGTCAGTGTAACAGCAACAAATGGACAAGCTCTCTCTACCTTTCTGGCTGAGGGATCGGATTGTTATGGAAACTTTAGAATCAAATTAAGTTCTGAGATATATCGAACAGGTCTATTAATTTATCAAGATTTGAGTAGCGCGAGACACGGACAACTAATTCAAGCATTGATCCAAGCTGATATATCGACCCTTTAGATCAAAAAGAAAAACAGATCAACCAAACCAGTAGGAATTGCAAATAACAAGAAATTTGACCCTTTTTTCGTCAAGAATATGCAGGAGAGATACTGATCTTTTATATCAAGAAGAAAATATGTGTTTACAAGACGGGCATATGGGGCACACTCATGGTTATTAAAGCATTAAGGCGAGGTGAGGCGAGTCACTACCGCTTTATTGCCTAGACGACGCCTAGGCAGGGTAAGGCGGACTAAGATGAGCTAAGGCGACATCTAAGGCGAGGCAATCCACCACTGCCTTGTCGTCTAGGCGACGCCTTAAAAACACTGGGCACACTCACATGAATAGTTCATTACATATTTGGACTGAGTTAACCATGAAAGAGATATTGAGACATCCCTAGTAACTAGTTATTGGAAATGATTTGTCGGTGGACTCTTTCAGCAGTTCCTCAAAAACACTTTTCTAGTAACCAGTCAATGGGGATGTTTAATAACTCTTCTGCAATTCTAGAATAATGTCATTCCCCAAACTAACATATTGGGAGAATTCCAACTCACCCTCTATTGGAACAAGTTAGGATGCAGTAGTAGTTCATCACAATCTTATATTGGGAAAAGGAGAAAGTAACCGCCAGATCATTTTTTTTTTGCATCAACTCCCAAGATACTATGTATAGTTGGATCGGGAAATGGGGATCTCCTGGAGATGCTCTCACGGTAAACATATCAAGAGCGGAAAACGTACTAGGTGCACCTTGTGCTGAAGAGCCTGGCTAGATGTTTCACCCTGTCCTCTGCATCCATAGTTGCCCCTCTTCCACGATTGCTCCAAACAGCTGGCCTATGGTGGATTCTGTTCCGTAATCAAAGACCTAATCGTTTCGTTCCTTCTAGATTCTCCATAAGATAGTCATGAAGATCGGGTGGAAGTGGAACTCCTTCATATATTTGAACTTGTTTGTCCTTGTAGGTGGCCAGTGGTGACCACCTGTGCACCACGACATTGTCACTCTCTGGCTTAAGCTGCGCAGTGCGCAGCCTCAGCTAATGTGCCATAGTTCGAGGTACTGGATAATTGTGGTCACAGTTAGTGGTGTCCTGGATCCATCGCTTGTCTTACAGCGTGGCTGCCACCATAACATGATTCATGCCAAAAAGAGGACTCAGATTTGTGTGCTGATGTACACTCGCACCTTAAACCGATTAAGCCAAAGAGGGCTAAAATTCTTTATTAAAAGAACACAAAAAAATTAAGAGAAACATCATTGGATAATAGGATTTAACTAATTGTGTGAATCTCAAGCTATGGGTCCTGCTCTACAAGCGGATCATGGGCACAAGTCTTCCCACATGCTATGCTGTTCAAAAAGAACATCGACCACACAATACTAAGAGATTCAGCAGGGTATAGTAACTTTCTTTGTCAGCAGCCCCTGTGGGAAACAACAACTACCCGATAATGCAACCGAATGAGCACTGCTCTGAACGGTCTCGGGCAAAAAAAGATCTACAATTAAAAGTTTTGAAGAATGGTGAATGAAAAAATTGAAATCAGCAAACCTTAAAACCTTTTCAAGGTACTGATCAATCGACACGGATCGTATTTCTTTTTGATATAAAAGATCAGTAGCTCTCCTGCATATTCTTGACAAAAAAGGGGTCAAATTTCTTGTTATTTGCAGCTCCTCCTGGTTTGGTTGATATTTTTTCTTTTTGATCTAAAGGGTCGATATATCAGCTCGGATCAATGCTTCAATTAGTTGTCCCTTTGTCCCTGTCTCGCGCTGCTCAAATCTTGATAAATAAGTATATGTAGAAGCACCACTGATAAATTTCCATCATGACATTACCGTCTCACTCCTTTGCCAAGGACTCAGATATCTGAGACTGCTACGAGAGCATCTCCTCTGCCCAGCCGTCATCAAGATCACCACTGCACCATGCGCGACAGCACAAGCCTTCTAACACCCATGGGCCCTCTACACCTCCCCGGCAACACGAACAAAGCGTGCTTCCTAAGCTGCTGTGGACAGGCAACACCACCACCACCACAAGTCAGACAAGACTCCAAATACAACGCCTCCAAGGAGGGCATGACGCCAAAGCGCCGCCGTCGCACGTCCGTAGTGGACATGGTCTTCACCCTTAGAGCCTCGCGCGACAAAGAGCATGGTGCCTCATGTTTCAAATTTCAGGCACGAATTTATTTATGCAGTACTAGTTTAGCCACATAGTCCGTCTTTTAAGGTTGATTAGTGCCTGTTATTTGTTGGAGCATGCATCAACATAGGGCAATAAAAAAGGACAGTGGCTGTTCATATGGAGGAGACTGTTGCTATGTCCATTGTTCTGATTTTTTCCATGTCCCTTGGTTCCTTCACAATGGCTGGCTCCCAAAATATTTCCAAACGGAGCACCAAGAGCCTGGCTCTTGGTGACCTGAGGACTATGGATTCCTTTGTGCTTGTAATTATGCTTACCACTCATATCATATTGAAGTTAAGAGATCTTTCTTGATTTTGTTCATTATTGTTAAAATTTGTTTTATGAAACAAGAACAGATAGTGTATGAGTTAGGTACCCAAATAAAGGTCCTTGAAATTAGCATGCGGTACAAGGAAGGCCAAGGATGGCTACCATCCTACCGATGAGGGGGTGAGAGAGAACTGCCAATGACAGTAGCTAGCGAGGAATGAGTGTTATTTATTCAACTGACTGTCAGTTCAATAAATAACACTCATTCTTTACTAGCTTTGGTTGTAAGCACTCCCCTGGGAGTGGTGAAGGCCGGATATTCCTCAATCTAAAAAATTCCTCACTAGCTACTGTCAATGGAGGCTAGTGAGGAATCCAGTAATGCGAGTCTCCAGGTCTAATTGTAACATGAGAAAGTAACCTTAAACTTGTATATTTATTTCTTAGTAAGGTTTTGCATGTGCCATCTTCATTCAGTGATTTAAATAATCATTTGTTGAGTAGGCATTTGTTTTTAGTCCTAAGGTTTGATATTCCCAAACCCCCTTAGTCTATAGGACGGCACAAGATTGCTGAGCCCTCTAAACTTAATTGTGCGGGCATAGATCGAGTATTTTAGTCCCTAAATGAAAAGAGCTACCTCTTTTTCAACTGGGACACATCAATACACATGTATACAATCAAGATGATATTATGCTCATTTTAGAGAATAATATATATGTTATGATGGCGAGGCGTAGCACAATATGATTTCAGTGAAGAACATTTTTTTTTCTTTGCTACAAATTCTTCTGCAACTTTGCTCGACAAGTCGCGATCAGCTCCGTCATTTAAAACTTTCTAAAGAAAAAGCATTCAGTCTCCACCAATGGTCTCCTAATCAATTCTATAATAATGTTCCGCTCATATGGAACGTGTGCTGTTCACTGTGACGCTGCCCCATCTCTCTCAATTTTCGAGTGGGATCCTCGTAGGCGATTTATTTTCTGCCCTATCAAGCATGAGGATGCACATTGGAACAAGTCTAATAAGCATCCTAAAGTCACTAAAAACCTAATTAACAAATAATTGAAACATACGTGGAAGAAAGGGCCATATGGACGAGTCATACTAGTTAGGGCAGCAATGAGCTTGATTAGCGGACCATGAAAGAAGTTGCAACCACTACTTGGACCCTTAATAATGGCCGCAATGACATCGCAATCATTTTTCTTTTCTGGTTAGTCCGTGCATCATTGTCAAAAAATCACAAGACGCCATGGAGTTTGTAAATTGAGTTCACATCTAAACTAAAACATGAGATTGCTTTTGATAACTTTAGCACTACCTAGTTCATAGACCGGATTATCCTTCTTTTTAAGAAGTCACCGAGGGACGAAAAGTTCCCACCTCAATTGCATTAAACCACATATGTCAGACTAGCCAATAATGGTTTTTGTGTGAGGCAGCTTACAAGCATTTGACCGCTAAACGATCGGACGAGCATAGCTATAGAGAAGAACAGGGTACAATAGCAGGGGTACAACCAAAAAAGGATACAAACAAAGAGAGGATACAACCAAAAGAGGAGTGAACATGATACATCCAAGAGAAGACATGACACAACCAAAAGGCAGTCACCGATTATCAATTAGCACCACTACTGAACAATGTGCTTACCGATTATACCATAGCCATTGCACCCTGCATCACCTGTCGTAGCTACGCCGCTGCACTTCTTCCTCCATATGAGGAACCACCAAACAAAATGGGGACTAAAGATGGTGAAAGACACGCAAGCCAAATCTTATCGGATACGGCGACCTCCCTTCAAGCTGGTGATGACACATACAACACATCTGGGCTCACGTGCCGCCATCCAAGGGGAGGAATCCTTGAAGTGGAATAGTGGAAGCGGTGGAAACACCACCCGGCATTTGATTTTCTATCATCACAAACAACAAGGACGTCGACGAATTAAGTAGAGGTACGTGCCGTAGGAAGATGCTCACAAACCACAACAACAACCAACAACTAGTGCTTGCCTCACTCATTAAGAGTAGGAGGCAAAAGAAGCCACAAAGCATACACAATATAGCAAGCAGAAGTAGAGACCTCCATAGACGATGCCTATAAGTAGGGTGTGACATCAGAGATGACACCGTTGTTCGTCCGATAGAATTGGAGCAAGGTTTTCACCAAGAGGTCATCTATGGTTAGGAGGGGAGATCACCTTGATGACGCCTCCAAGAAGGTCTGCAGTGCTCGAGAGTGTTGCCATCATACACACCCATCCCCGAGTAGAGCCCAGGAACTGCCGAATAAGACTGGCCATCAAATCAAGACCAAACTCGAGCAGGACCAGCACACTCCATAGGAAACCGAGCCCTACTCGAGCTTGCCGGGCCATCCCACCGCCCATTTCCAGCCACTCCTGTGTGGAGCCCCCGCCTGACCACCAACATTTCCGAACACAGCGTTGACGGGCACTGCCATCGCTGCAATGGAGAGCTAGGACGAGGCCACTGCCGCCTCAGAGAGAAGGGGCAAAAGCTGCCATTGTCGGGCACCACAGCCGGTGAACTTGAGTCCGACCATGGGTCTGGCTATGGCCGGCCCAACCACATGGGCAACACTGAGATGCGCGGCGGAGGTGGACCATGAGTCCACTCACCCAAGCTGGTGCCGCCTCCACCGCGCTGCAGCTTGAGGGAGCATTAGGCCGGCCTGACAGCTCTTCTCCGCTCAATTTGGCGGAGCACCTCTTCTATTCCCCAATACAGATTGACCCGCGACACCCCTTCCTGTACGAATCGACCTCCTCACGCTGCTCCGTGTGAGCTCGACTCTGCCATGGCCGCGCAGCTCCATTCAGCCCGCTGCCATGAGAAGCAGAGGTAGGGGAGGGGCACGACTGGCACCTCCGGAGCTCCAGCGAGCGACTGCGGGGAGGAGTGCCCACCACCTTTGCCACTGGAAACGGGCCCTCCTACTCTGGCCATCCAAGATTTGGTCGAGCAGGCGAGCATCATCACCACGGGCCGCACAGACTGAGCTCGAGCGCACTCAGCCGCCGATGTGTGCAGCCGAGCTCCGATGCAGGCCGAGCTCCGTCACCTCTATTGCCGCATTCGACTCTCCTCCTACTGCCACATCGGCCCCCGCCTCGCCACTCGGGGAAGAACCGTCGCTGCTGGAGGCCACCACTAGTTGGACCGCTCGGAGATGGATGGCGGCGGCAGGCCCACGCTGAGCATGGAAGAGGACAGAGGAAAGAGAGGTTAAAAAATGTTAGTGATGGGACCCGCGTGGTGGTCGTTGGTATAGACGTTGAGATATAAAAGTTGGCGGATGCGGGAGAAATGAGAATAAAGGTCGGAATCTCAATGACTAATACAAAATATTCCTTTTAAAGGTTGGATATAGAGGTTGACGAGTGTGAATAGTTCTCTGGACCGTTTTTTTTTTATAGAAAAAAAGCCTAAATTACTGCCCTCAAGTATAAACAAAACCCGAATAACCCGCTCAAGTATGTTTTGGTCTAATTTACCCCCTAAACTATGGGATTTGGTTTAGTTTACCCCTTAATATATTTTGTCTTTTTGTTTCTCCATGCACAAGTGGAATTTTTAGTTCAAATTTTGCAAGATGATAATCGACATCATAACACATATTAAAAAATGTCACAAAATTTTTGTCATTATTTTCATATGGTAGGATATTTGATAATAAATTAATCATTGACATACAAAATTATGTGAAAAATAATGACAAAAAGTTTATAATATATATTTTTGACATACATTGGGATGTCAACTACCATCCTCTAAATTTCGAACTCAAGATACACTTATGTATGGAGAACCAAAAAGACAAATCGTATTAGGGGCAATGTGAACCAAATGTCATAGTTTAGGGGGTAAACTAAACCAAAACATACTATAGGAGGTTATCCAAACTTTGTTTATACTTAAATGGAGTAATTCAGACAAATCGTATAAACACAGGTGGAGCGTATTCCAGTTGGCCGACATGGAGCACTGCTATGTCGACACGTGTCACCTGCTCCCCGTAGATAGCAACAGCAGCAGATGGACCACGGATGTGACTGAAAAGGCAGCTCTCGAAATGGTCCCAGGCACAAAATATCTTCAAATAAAAGTTTTGCAGAAGGGAAGTGAAAAAAAAAGATGAAATCAACCAACGGCAGTCAACCGTTTCGAGGTAGCAATCAATCAGTGGAGTATCTCTTTGAGAGGTCACGCATTTTTTGAGACACGAGGTGATTTCTGCAGCACTACTTTTGCCACGTATACCCTATTGGATGAAGCATCAATGTTGTTGCAATCAGCAATGAGGAGCTCGCTACTCGTTCGTATGGGAGGAGGCAATTCTGTTGCTATGTCCCTGTTCTGATGTTGCCATGGTTTCATTTTCATCCTCTGGCTCCAAGACATGTCAGATGGAGCAGTGGAGCACGTGGGAGCTTGGGGTGAGAAACGTGATATGGTTCGAGCGAACTTTTCAGAGTCGGTGCACAGGTTTTACTGCACAATGGTCCAAGAGGGTGACCTGAACTCTAGACGTGTAGTCATGCTTGCCACTTATTCTGTATTTTGTTTGAAAGAGGCATGTTGTGCTTTGAAGTTGAAAGGTCTTTAAATTAAATTTAATATCTCCATTTCCTAAAAGAAACATCTTGCAATGCGACGACGGTTACCAAATGAATATTCTACAGCCAGATCGGAAGGCTAGAACAAGTTTCCATTCCCTAAAAGAAAGATCTTTCAGTACATTTACCAAATGAATATTCTACAGTACTACATGTATGTTGCCGTAGCAATCAGCAAGCGTCAAAGTACCAGGCACCGTGAAAAAGCTCGTCATCGGAACCATCCACTACCGGAAACCTCTTATTTGCCGAGTGCCTGACGCACTCGGCAAAGCTTTTACCGAGTGTTAAGTTGTACCACTCGGCAAAAAATGCTCGGTAAACCATAACTCGGCAAGGTGCTATTTGCCGAGTGTTTTTTTTTCAGTCACTCGACAAACACTTTGCTGAGTATAAGGACGACTCTCGGTAAAAAATATATATATAGCGGACGGCGAGGAGACAGCAAGGTGACAGTGACGGAGAACTTTGCCGAGTGCCACGAGGAAACACTTGGCAAAGGTTCTAAGCTTTGCTGAGTGTCCATGTAAAAACACTCGGCAGAGAGAGTGTTTGTGGAGTGTTATGCCGAGTGTTTTTATTTTGGCTCTCGACAAATGGCTTGTTTGCCGAGTGGCCGATGGATTGCACAAGGCAAACCAGTTGGCACTCGACAAACGATGGGTTTCCGTAGTGTTACCTGCCCAAAAGGGCATGATCAAGATCCAATTGTTTTGCTGCGGCCAACCAAACCCTTGTCAGAAGACTAAGCCACCTGAGTAGTAATAATAACTAGATGTAGAATTGACACGTTCCTTGAAATGTTATACGGAGTATATGACTTGGTAAAAAGCCCAGCCTGGATATAATGGACGGGTCTAATTAGAAGCATCTATAAACCTTTTTTCACGGTCTATCCCGAGAATTGCTCTTGTCTAGGTACTTTTGGGCCGCATGCTTCTTGAGATGATTTGACCGTATCGCGAAACACTATTAATTGGGCGAGAAAGGCATTCGTGCACGTTCTCTGCTACTTTGTACATGAAAGTCAATGGAGGCCCTCACTTATTAAACAATTTTTTTTCAAGGACACGTCAGACGGTCTCCTCTAATTATCATGTGACCAATTATGGGACAATCTCCTCCTCAACATATTGAACATGTGAGGTTCACTGTTCAGAGACCCGCATCAGTTGATTCATAGCAATATCCCTTGAAAACGACACATATGTCCACACTAGCATATCACCAGGATGCGCATCTGCACAAACCTAACACGACACAAAATCATTAGAACGTAATTAACAACAAAGTGAAACGTGTGGCAGAAATGGCCAAGAACCATACTAATGAGCTTAGCTTGATCAACAGATCAAATTAAGTTGCAAGTACGTTAAAGTACCCTTAATGAGGGTTGTAGTGTGGTAAGAAACCCTTTTTGTTAACTTTTTTGCTTTCCTTTTATGTGTTTCTTGCATTATTAACAGATAGTACGCACAAGAGATCATGAAGTACAATAATGGTACAATGAGCATGGTCCTAGATTCAAAGGATGCTGTTAAGATGGATGGATCATGGATCAAAGTCAGCTGTCACGTGGTTTTAGAGGAGGCATTTAATTTGTCAAGGTCAAAATCCGCTATTGATTGGGACAAAAATATTGCAGCCATGACTGGATGGCAGATCAGATCCATGATGATTATATATTTTTTAATCCGCTGGGGTGCTCTGGAAATTTGTTGTATGAATTGATTTCAATAAAATTACTGGAGTTCGCTCTACCCCTCAGAAATGTTAAGCTAGCTTACTTGAGTGCTTGCTTAATGACACCAGCAAAAATTTTGGTTTTCGTGTTCTGATTTGTGACTTTCACTGCTAGTTAAAACTACAACCAAAATATAAATTCAATACAAAATGCTTCGCATGCTACTGAGTATTTGCAATGGTGATCCTCTCGGTGTCGCGAACAAGCCAGATAAATTGGAGCATGACCATCCTTATGGGGAATTTCAATAGGAGAGTCAAATAGAATCATAGTCACTACTTTTTAAAAGTCATATATAAGTCTTAAAACACAAACAAAAAAAATTTGACCCACCTACTTATTACCATAAATGAGTCAAAATGGGGATTACTCAAATTGTAAGTCCAATGTTTATGAGCACTAGCGTGAAAACAAAATTGTCAGACCCTTCTGTACTTTGCTCATCACTGCACTTCCAGTTTACACTAAGGACCTACTTCAGGACTAAATTCGACTTGTAGAGTTCACTACTACTCACGATCCCTAAGCAATGAGTCCAAAAGCATATTTCATAACTTCCTGTTGGAAGAAAGAAAGGAAATTAAAAGAAATAAACGGATATTATACCTTTGGTTTGGACAATGATTACCATACTTAACCTAATATATGAATTGCTCACTTATTCATTCTAATGAAGCACCGGTGAGCTCGGAGTGCACAACCTTAGGTTTCTCGCGCTTTCCCTTGGTGCCATGCTGCTCATTCATTCAACAAACACTAAATCTACATCTCTATTTGTTTATAGTTTCTCATTTTGTAAGGCAGATTTCTCCACAAACACCCCGTTTTAGCAAAAGTATTTACAAAAGAGTAAAATGCATCGGAGGTCAATCAACTTGTAAGGATGTGTCATATAGGTCCATAAACTTCGAAAATAAATTTTCCGGTCCATGAAGTTTTTAAATGGTTCACCGCAGGCTCATACCAGTCCGCATAGGCATTACATCAAGCAGGTCATGGACGTAGCGGAGCTCTGTGCATCTCGCCCAGCTGCCGCATAAGCGCCGCTATCTCGTCGTCCATGTCCCGGCTTCGAACAGATTTCATAGTAGAGTCTGCGTTGGAGATATGTTGTGACACGCCTCACAGGTCACGCCAGACGCGACGGAGGCAGCGTCCACGACGAGGTATACTGCTACGGCCCCATGCACCTTGCATCGCATGCCAAATTGCAGGCGAACCACTATGTCCTCTCGACCGGCGGCCTAGACCTTGTCTACCATGCACGGCGAGAAGATACTAGAAGGTGGACGTCAGGCTGCTTCGCCGCCTCCGTTGGTGTCGCATGCCTGCTCGGGGGCAGCTGACCCTGCACCGTACCGCTCGCCAAGGGTGCTGGTCTGTGAAGTGATTCACCGGCAGCGACGACAACAAAACAGGTCAGACAAGGTCGTAGTGGTGCACGGCCCGTCGTACATGATCTGCTTGATGAAATGCCCCTATGGGTGGTTGTTTAGTCAGCATGCCAAGTAAGCATAATATGTACATGTGGACCTGCAGTGAACCACTTAAAAAAATATTGGGCCTAGAAATGCATTTTCAAAGTTTGTGGTGACACCACTTACAAATTAATGGACCTCCGGTGTATTTTACTCTTTACAAAATATATGGATTTTTCCCATTTATGCATTACTGTTTTTTTTAAAAAGTAAAAAATATTTTCAAAAATGTTAATTTAGATAAGTTAGTGTGACATTTGAAAATATTTTTTTAAAAATAAGTTATGTGAAACTCTTGTTGATTTCATTTGGTGAATCGTTTTTGTGAAAGGTGTGGAGAACCCTTATTTTGACGGAAAATGTGGAAAAACCTTATTAGAAAATATTTCATGAATGGCGTGTTTAAAGGTGGAATTATTTTCTGAAAATGTTGGTAGCGTTTACAAAGTCATAAATAAGGAGGCTTAATGATTCGGAAAATGATATAAATTGTATGTTGGATCATGTATCAATTAGCATGTTAAGAAGCTGCGTGGACTAGTAGATTAGTAAACAAAAAAATCTTTACGAGCTCATATGAGCAAACTTCCTTTCGCCCCTTATGCTTTGAGCTGGGCATGAACTGCTCCAAGAATTGGACTAGCTTAAGTAGCTCATGAGCCTTGAGGATTTTTGACAGCACTATCCATTCCCCCTAACATTAAAAGTTTGTTTCTTCAACTATTTATTCATTTATTTTACCACCTTTTACAAAAATTTAAACAATTAAAATTCAACAATATTACTTGCAAAAAGTTCTCACGAACTTGTCACCCATATTTTTTCAATTATTTCTTTTCAAAGTTTTCACAAAGAATTTTTAGAAGGTTTTCCATGAAAAACACAAAAAATAATTTTCTTTAATAATCATGAAAAACATTCCCTGAAATTTTAGAAACTATTTTTCGCGTCAAGTGCAATTAAATAGAAAATAATTTGTAACGAATGATGAAACTTCTTTTCTGAAAAGTTTTTAAAAATATTTTTCGATTCTTTTTAGAAAATGTTTCTAAACAAAAGAAGGGCTATCAAAACAATGGTAGAAATCCCATTTTGAAAAGTATTTTGTAAAATGTTTATTTTGTTTCTAAGGTCATTCTCAATGTCGGTTTCATACGAGTTTCATATACATTAATTTTTGTATCACATCATCAAGATTGCTGACTTGACAGGGTTATTAAGAGAGAGTGTCATCGAATAAAAGAGAAGTTTCATCACCATAAAATTCCACTAATACAATTATCTAGTTTTCAATCTTGGCAACGGTACAACGAAACTGTAGACTGAGACAGGCCTAAGCCATTAGGAAGCCCTCATTCCTTCAATCAACCAAGAGTTTAGGGGCCGAGTTAAATTCCTTTTGACCTTTGTTGCCTAAAGTATAGATCTGTTATTTGGAAAATTAAACAACTTCAAATAAAATAACTTTCAACTATAAAGTTGTAGATGTCGTCGAAACTTACGAATTTCATATAAAGCTTCTTTCCATCCGAGATTGTATGCAAAAGTTACGAAATGAGCCGCTTAAAATGACTAGTTATTCTAAGTGGCGCGAATTGAACCACTTAACCGCTCTCCACTCAACTACATACAATGTGTCCACACATGAACACATTATATTACAGCATATCCAAAAGCCTCATTCGCCAATCCAACTAATGTATGGGGAGAGTTAGTGAAAAAATACGCTCCAATAGATTTCCTTTACCCATTATTTTTTTCTAATAATTATTGGAACAAATCAATAATCCAACTCTCAAGGAGAGTTGTGACTCTTCTAATATTATAGTTGAATTGTATGAGATTATTATAGAACTGCAAAACCAACTCCCCAATAACAATAAAAGAGATACTAATAAATCTCTATTATCTTTTTTTATAATGAATAAACATTCAGCCTTGACCTTCAGAGAAGGCTACAGCACATTATTACAAAGTTGTAGCACATCCGTCTGCTCGAAATTAGGGGAAAATAATAACCAGACAAAGAAAGACACACCAAAGTTCGAAAAAGGATTTAAGTAAAGCCCTAAGCCTTCATCATTGGTGTGCGAAGATCTGCATGACCGACGTTTCAAGCCACTTGTAGACGCTTATTATTAAAGCTTTGTCATTCTCATGCCGTTGCATTTGACTCCAAAACTGGAGCCAGTGTGTTCCCCTGAACAGTACCTGCATATAAGTTTTCATAGAAGATTTTTCAAAAACCAAATTATTCCTACTAAGCCAGATAGCCTAGCAAAAAAGCTGATGCACCCACTATATTATATTCTTAAGCCTTGCATCCACCCCACTAAGCCACGTACGAAACATATGTCTAATACTACATGGTGGGTGCTAGCTTGAGCAAATGTGAACGACACTACATAAAAATTTGGCAAAATGGCAATCAAGAAAAATATGTTGTATTGATTCGTTTGAGTTACAGAAACAACATTTCAAACTGCCATGCCAATACCTTTTGGTGAGGTTATCCTTTGTAAGGACCACACCTTTTCATAAGTACCACATGAATATTTTAATTCTGAGCAGTGTCTTTAATTTTCATACTGGTTTATATAGAGTAACACTGCCATTATTCATGAGATTCTTGTACATAGACTATACTGAGAAAACACCAGATTGCGCAAGTCTCCATCTAAAACAATCATTTATATTGTTTAACATGACATGCATTATTCTAGCAACCAAGTTATGCCATAAAGTAAGGTTTTCACCAATGATAGTCCTTTTAAAGGAAATGTTAAGTGGGATCCTATTCAGCATAGAAGCCATAGTGGCATTTTTCGTCGAGCAATATTATATAAGGTTGGATATTGAGACTCCAGAGGTTGGTTGCCTATCCACAAGTCCTCCCTGAATCTGATTTGTTCGCCATTGTTAAGATGTAATGAGCCGAGAATTAAAAAGGTCTGTTTGACCTTCATTAAGCCCGACCAAAAATGGGAGTAAGTAGGTTTACACTGTATTTGAGTTAAGGTTTGGTTTCTCAAGTGTTTCTTCCTAAGTAATTCTTGCCATAAACCATCTTCATTAAATAAATTATAAAACAACTTGTTGGTGGCGTAAACGCACACCAAGATTAACCCGCAAGCGCACGGATCATGTGTAGCTTTTCTCTTAGAGTATTCATCCAAAGTTTATCAATCCATGGATCGACAGTGAACTATCTAGGGTTTTCTATCTTTCTAAATGGATCTAATCCTAATCATGAAGCATAAGATTCCATATGAGATTAAACTAGAGTGTGAGGTGAACATGTATGAGATGAATAAGGTGAACACATTACACCAGTCAACTCGAGATAGCACGACCCCTGGGTAGCACAAACCTAGCCGAACGTCTTCCTGTTGTAACTCCGGCCAAAGCGATAACCAATCTACTCTTCCACCATGATAAAGAGTCATCTCTTAGTACTTTTCTAAGGGTGTCCGCGAGGTGCACTGATGCAGCGCCTAAGGCTTCCTCAAACGACAATGGTACTCGCCTTCGATCGTGCTCAATATTACACATTTGTTCGACCTTTTCCCTCCCACAAGCTGTCACCAAGCGAGGGCAATCTGTGCCGACTTCCCGTGCACTACCGCGATGATCCGCAAGGCATCGACTAATCACCACGATTAGATCTATTACTATTGACAACATCTGAAGGCCTCACATATGGATAAATAAAAGGCCTACATCAAAGTTGATCAAAGTAGAGAGGAATGATTATATTAATATCACCATGAATGTACAACTACCTTGGTGAATCCAAAACATGGCTCCGGAACTCCACCATGGCTTCACCACGCAGGGCCAAGCATGGCGGCTACGGTATGGCCTAAGCCATCACCTAGGCAACGTCGAGTACTAGCGGCGGCCAACGGCTCCCTTCGGTGCGTCTTCCTCTATTCGTTGACTTCTGGTGAATGGATCTGCCTCCCTTCCGAAAGACGAGCTATTTATGCCCGGAGAAACCCTAGCTCAAAGGGGAGGTCGAGGCGGCGCAAAAATGCCTCGTGTGTCGCCACCGCCTAGGGGGCCCTAGGCCGGCCGACCTAGACCCTTTTTGGCTCGCGTTAGGACCCATCTTCCGCGTGCAAGCTTCTCTGATGTTCATGAGTTCGTGTTCCGCTCCTTGTGGGCTTTGGACATCGGTTGCTCCAAGATATGGGTAGCTCTTTATGTGTCCTCCAAGTCTGCACTGCATTTGCCTTGATCTCAAAGTACCCTGGCCTTATCTTCGATTAAGCCTTATTAGAGGTGGCCCGTTGGAGTAGAGCGTAAAGGGGCTTCGATCTCTTTGGGCTTCATTAGGGCTTTTCGCCTTCATCTTCTGCCATGTTGTTGCTAGTCTCGAATTAAGCCCATATTCACTCCAAACTAACCAAATAACTTGTGTAAACCAAAAGCCTAAAAAATATGAGCATATTTTGGGAGGAGAATTATGGTTCCAAAATTCAGGCTATAAAGAGGTAAGGAACCATCATGAAAGGCTGCAAATAATTTCATAAGGTCACATTTAATGACATCCCAAAAGGCCTGATAGAATTCAACAGGTCCACATGCTTTATTGTGCTCCATCTGAAAAAATGCAGTTCTCATCTCGTCCTCCGTAAATTCTTTTATCAAAATCTCATTTTCCAATTCTAAAACCTCAAGAATGTCACTTCTTCTATTGGCATCCATAGTAACCGAACTTTGTACTAGAGGGCCAAAGAGATCTCTATACTAGCGAGTAATATATTTTTTAGTTCACTATCCTAATCCTGTAATTGAAAAATTCTAGTTTTTCTAAATTTTCCATTTGCTACTAGCTAAAAGTATTTTGTGTTCGAATCTCCTTCTAGGAGATCCTTGACATTTGCTCTCTAGTACCACTTGACTTCCTCCTTTCTTAACATTTCAGCTAATCTATTATGAAAACAATGCTTTAGGTCAATTTCCTGTGGAGTTACGGGGGTCGTCTCTGCTTTTTTTGTCTACAACATTGTTGGCGTTCCTTAGCCTAACAGATAAATCCGCAAGCGTACAGATGCCGATGTAGCTTTCACCTAGGAGTATTCTAGGGTATCGAATCCACGAGGAACGAGAAGTGTACTAGAAGCGGCTCTGGTATATCCAGGGACGATGGGAGTGAAGAAGAACAGATAAGTGGGTAGAGGTAATCTAATGTCGACTTGCTAACCTCCTATCAGGAATACTTGATTCCTCTAGTTGATTCGACGGCTAGAACGGGAGAACCTCAGAACGGGGTGAGAGAGGGGGTTCTCCGGGCTCAGCACTATTGTTATGAGTACACCCGAACGTGGTGGACTACGAAGGACGGACATGGCTGTCACCACCTGCCGCCTACCACTGCAGTTCTGTGGGGTGCAACACAACCTGAGGTAGCTAGCCAGCACAGGCACCACACCTAAGCTTTCAGCTACAGACCTCCCCTCCCGCGAGTAGGGGAGGAAAACCCAAACAAGAGTCGCTGTCACTCGCGCAGACTCAGGTACCCGCAACTTGAGAAAGCATTCAAGAACTACTAATGTAAGGAGAGAAAGCAGTAAAGACAAAAGAAGAGGAACTTTACTCGAACTGAAGCTTCATTCCTCGGAGGCACAAAGTTGGAGAGGGGCCGGCACTTCGGCTCCTCTCCGGACTCTCACCTCACCACTCTCCCTATTTTCTAAGCTAGATAGGTAGCACTACACTACACTTGGACTTCTTCCTTTCACCATGGTGTGTAGAATGGGGGTGGAGGTCGCCTTTTATAGCCTTCCAAGGGCGGTATCACGCGTAGGAATGACGCCAAGGACCTGCTTAGCTTCCACGCCAAAGGGGAGGAGTAACGGCCACGGTCATAGGCCGACCGGCCTACTTCAGGCCGTTTGGCCTGGAGATGGTGCCATTTGGCACCGTCTTTCTCCTGGACGGTCCTGATGCTCTCCTAATGACGGTTGCAGTGGCGTTTGATCCACGCTCGGCAGTTAGAGGCCGGTCGGCCTAGGCTAGGCCGGCCGGCCTGGCTCCGGCCCCCCTCGGCCCTCCGTTGCACCGACACGCTCATGGACAGTTGCTTGTTGTCTGAAGAGGCGGTTCCGATCCAAAAGTTTGGTTTAGTCACTGCATGTGGGCCTTCCGCTCCATGTCTTAGGCCTCTCGGTCTCAACTTCACTCATCCTTGTGAAATCCATGCTTGGGGGTACTTTGGTGACACCCTAAGGCCATCTTGCAAAGGTTGAGGTGGTTTGATGGAGGTCCATGGCCGGCCGGCCTTGTCCAGGCCGTTCGGCCTAGGTCAGGCCGTCCGGCCGGACACGTTTTTCCGGCGATTTTCCCGGAGGCGTAACTTTCTCGTCCGGACTCCGAATTGGGCCATCCAAATATCCATTTCGATCATCTCGGAGAGCTCTTCGACATGGTGCTGTCAAATATGTGATTTGGGTCACTTTTGAACCATGTCCAAGTCTCCTTTGTCTCGAGATGAACCTTCACTTGTATGGCTTCACCAATGTTGGTATTTATGCACCATATTACCTATATTTCCTTGCAAAACATATTGGTGCACAAAACTCGTGGAACTCATTAGTTTAAATAAAATATTATGTGAGCATCACTTAGTTTCTTCATTAAGTTGGGAATGTTGACGGTCAAAAGTGGCGAATAGTGGTCGTCAATACACCCCCACGCTTAGATCTTTGCTCGTCCCGAGCAAAGGGTAGGATTGAAGAACGCTGGGCCGAGCAAGAACTAAGGTGGACTTTGATGCACAACTTCTCAAGGTAATGGCTAGCATAAACGTTATTCCAATACATTTCTCATACCTGTGGGGTTTGAAGTGGCTATGATACCTGCCTTGAGCGGTTGAAAAGTGGAACAACTCGAATGAAGATATAACTTCCCTCTTCATCAACCATACTTGGAGTTTTTTTTAAGAGAAGAATACCTTAGCTCATAAGATCCTCAGATGGCACTCTCAAGTCGCTCATGTGGTATTTTCATTCCTCACTGAGGCCAGTAGCAAGCCTCTCCCTACAATCTATAGGCTTATGTGGAGCTCGGGTAGGGGAAATGTAGGTCCACCTATGTTGTGTATATTGTTAAGTCAAAAATTGGTCCTAGTGGAAGTTGTGACACTTCATATTCCGATCATTGAGAAATAGATAATCAAGGATGGGGGAGAAAATGGACACAACACAAGCACAATGGATTGTGATGAACAAACCATAAATTATGCTTTTGAAAGAATATGGCCTTGAGCGGTACTCTTTATTTTCCATGGGTCCCTCTTAGGACTTTGGAGACTTGAAACTATCGAGCTCTCTATCTCATTTTTTTTTCTTGTGCCCATGACTAGGCGAGTTTTTTTTGTTTTTGCTCGATAGCTCCATGTCTTTTCTCAAATTGGAGGAGGGATGACTAGAGTATTTATTTTTAAAGGCCATATTTGTGGATAGGATTTGGTCAAGGGTATATGGATGAAATGGTTTTGGTTTGGTTTGATGGAGGAATGTCTGATGAAAGTGGATGCAAGAATCCATTTTGGAATCAGCATCTCCAGACATGGAAAGGCTAGCACTAATGATAGACATAAAGGAAGAACTGATCGATATTGAAATGTCACTTTCCCATAAGGACACAAAGTTTGACAAACCTCAACACAACTATATAGGTGGCATATGCATAGATTTGAGCATGTGAAATATTTGGCTCTGGTAGGAATTTTCAACCACTGAGGAATTCTGAGCCTAAGGGTTTTCATGATTTTTTTAAAGAAAAGTCTCCAAGTAAGAATTAATAAAGAAGAAAGAAACACTTCTATCTCATTATCTCACACTTGTCAACAACTTAGGCAAGATCCTCCTAAATTTTTGATCCCACAAGCATAGAGTACTAGTTAAGGAATAAAGCTTGTGCTTGCCGACATGTGAGATGCAAAGTTGTGATCAGATAACTTGTTGTATCATCATTCATTTTTTTTATATATGAACAAGAGGCTCAATCCAAAGATATGAACATTATGAAATAACCTCAAGTGGGGGAATAAAAGTGCAAACCAGCGTTGAAGGATTGACTATGCTTCGCTTCGTGCTCAAATTATGTCCTCCCCCACGCTAAGATTTTGCGACACTTGGTGCCAAAAACTGAGCGTCTGAGGCTGTAGCCTTTTGCCCAACTCTTCGTTTATTTGAGCCTCAACCTGAAAGGTTAGTGACAAAAATACCCGAAGGAATCGAGTCCTAAAATTATGTCATGAAACCTTGTTCGGTTTTATTTATTGAAAATAAAGTTTTTTTTTATTGTTATATATATATATATTTTTGGAATTTGAAAGAAAGAAAGGAAAAAAAATGAATGAAAATACGGGTTACCTCCCGGCAGTGCTTGTTTATGGTCAAAAGCTCGACCTTGGGAGCCTCTTTTCGAAGTAGCAGCTAGCTTGGTGTTGTGGCTCCCTCCATCACCAATCTTCGGATGTCGTTTTTCTAGCTACAAGGTTAGCACAACATACCACGACAAGATTTGCAATACTTATGATAAACAAAATCATCCATAACCACCCTTTTGAAATTGTTTTGATGGGGCATGTGATGGTTGGAGTCATCGTGTGTGCTAATGGTGGGAGTAGATGGAGTATCCACAGGGAAACATGAATCTTTGGGTTTCTCAAAGATGAAATATCCATGCTCATCATTTTCTTCCGAACCCGACATGGAATCTGCTACCTCAGGAATATCTATAGAGCAAACATTTTCAGAATCAAGCCTGTAGTATTCTTGAGGCGTATCTTTCTCTTTGATATGGAAGTCCTTTGATTTTTCTGGATAAAGAAGGAAAGCATTCTCCTCAAAATCGCAAAATTGATATGATCCTGGGAATTCTGAGGGGTTTGATGAGATAGGAGCTTTGAACTCCTCATCGGAAAATTCGAATTCGTCTTCTGAGAATTGAAACTCCGAATTGAGGGATGGTGAATCCTCCTTAGGAGCTTTGAACTCCTCATCGGAAAATTTGAATTCATCTTCCGAGAATTGAAACTCCGGATTGAGGGATGGTGAATCCTCCTTAGGGGATTCAGTCTTGTCCCTTGAGTATTGGAGACCCGGGAGTGTTGAGAATCGGGATGCTATTTTAAAGAATGGAACATACTGTTGGGCATCGGTCCCGGATTCTTCTTGTGGGTCGGAGGTCTCTACCTCAGATTTTCTATAGGCATCATCTTCTTTTCCTGGTGATGATGGGACATCACCGTATGCTATCGATTCATCATCATCGAACATGGAATAAAAGAAAGGTTGATGATGATCATAGGAGGGCTTAGGATCTAAGGTAGGGGGTTTTGGTTCGGCAACTTTCTGTGGGCAAGGTGATGGAGAATGACCAAAAGCATTCATTCTTTCAGCAGGCTCTTGATATTTTTCAGGCAGATCTTCATATACTCCGGTGCGCTCAGTATTCTTGAGCATATTATCTAAGATGGCTCTCCCCTCACTTACGGTTAAGAAGAAGAAAGAACCTTTAGAAGCTGCATCCAACTGGAGTGCACTTTCTTTTCTAAGACCGCCAGCAAAGTGTTGTAAACACATAGCCTCGGGTATACCCAGATCTGGCCCTGAAGCTAAAAGTTTGGTGAAACGAGCCCAAGCTGCTCCCAAAGATTCTCCCTCTCGTTGCTTGAAAGAGAGGGCTTCTGTACGAAGGGCGACGACCTTCGATACGGGGAAGAATTTGAGACAAAACTCATCTTTGAGGGTATTCCAATCACCTTTTACGGTCCCTACGGTCATATAATACCATTCTTTGGCAACATCAGTCAGGGAGAATGGGAAGAGCTTCCATTTCACCGTTTCATGATGCATGCCTGGTATTGAGATGAGGGAGCAGTTCTGCTCAAATTCTCATAGGTGGGTGTAAGGATTTTCATCCTTGTGCCCAGAGAAAGATTGTGATCGAATCAAGGCCGCAAGACTAGGGCGGATCTCGAAGCCTGAGGTATGGATGGAGTCTGATGAAGGTGGAGGCACCCAATGATTATGCCCTGGTGCCGAGAACTGACGGAGGGTAATGGAAGCCATGGGGAAGGTGGGATAAATTTTTTTATATAATAAGGGATGGTATGGTAGGTGGAGTGATACAAGGATAAACTAGAATGATACTAGTACAGCTACCGTTCCTCGGCAACGGCGCCAGAAAGCTTGTTGGCGTTCCTTAGCCAACAGATAAATCCGCAAGCGTACAGATGCCGATGTAGCTTTCACCTAGGAGTATTCCAGGGTATCGAATCCACGAGGAACGAGAAGTGTACTAGAAACGGCTCTGGTATATCCAGGGACGATGGGAGTGAAGAAGAACAGATAAGTGGGTAGAGGTAATCTAATGTCGACTTGCTAACCTCCTATCAGGAATACTTGATTCCTCTAGTTGCTTCGACGGCTAGAACGGGAGAACCTCAGAACGGGGTGAGAGAGGGGGTTCTCCGGGCTCAGCACTACTGTTATGAGTACACCCGAACGTGGTGGACTACGAAGGACGGACAGGGCTGTCACCTCCTGCCGCCTACCACTGCAGTTTCGTGGGGTGCAACACAACCTGAGGTAGCTAGCCAGCACAGGCACCACGCCTAAGCTTTCATCTACTGGCCTCCCATCCCGCGAGTAGGGGAGGAAACCCCAAACAAGAGTCGCTGTCACTCGCGCAGACTTAGGTACCCGCAACTTGAGAAAGCATTCAAGAACTACTAATGTAAGGAGAGAAAGCAGTAAAGACAAAAGAAGAGGAACTTTACTCGAACTGAAGCTTCATTCCTCGGAGGCATAAAGTTGGAGAGGGGCCGGCACTTCGGCTCCTCTCCGGACTCTCATCTCACCACTCTCCCTATTTTCTAAGCTAGATAGGTAGCACTACACTACACTTGGACTTCTTCCTTTCACCATGGCGTGTAGAATGGGGGTGGAGGTCCCTTTTATAGCCTTCCAAGGGCGGTATCACGCGTAGGAATGACGCCAAGGTCCTGCTTAGCTTCCACGCCAAAGGGGAGGAGTAACGGCCACGGTCATAGGCCGGCCGGCCTACTTCAGGCCGTTCGGCCTGGAGATGGTGCCATTTGGCACCGTCTTTCTCCTGGACGGTCCTGATGCTCTCCTAATGACGGTTGCAGTGGCGTTTGATCCACGCTCGGCAGTTAGAGGCCGGTCGGTCTAGGCTAGGCCGGCCGGCCTGGCTCTGGCCCCCCTCGGCCCTCCGTTGCACCGACACGCTCGTGGACGGTTGCTTGTTGTCTGAAGAGGCGGTTCCGATCCAAAAGTTTGGTTTAGTCGCTGCATGTGGGCCTTCCGCTCCATGTCTTAGGCCTTTCGGTCTCAACTTCACTCATCCTTGTGAAACCCATGCTTGGGGGTACTTTGGTGACACCCTAAGGCCATCTTGCAAAGGTTGAGGTGGTTTGGTGGAGGTCCAGGGCCGGCCGGCCTTGTCCAGGCCGTTCGGCCTAGGTCAGGCCGTCCGGCCGGACACGTTTTTCTGGCGATTTTTCCGGAGGCGTAACTTTCTCGTCCGGACTCCGAATTGGGCCATCCAAATATCCATTTCGATCATCTCGGAGAGGTCTTCGACATGGTTCTGTCAAATGTGTGATTTGGGTCACTTTTGAACCATGTCCAAGTCTCCTTTGTCTCGAGATGAACCTTCACTTGTATGGCTTCACCAATGTTGATATTTATGCACCATATTACCTATATTTCCTTGCAAAACATATTGGTGCGCAAAACTCGTGGAACTCATTAGTTTAAATAAAATATTATGTGAGCATCACTTAGTTTCTTCATTAAGTTGGGAATGTTGACGGTCAAAAGTGGCGAATAGTGGCCGTCAACAAACATCTAATCTGTTAAGAATTTCATTCTTCTCCTTCTTATTAAATCCACTAGTCTGTTTGGCTCAACCCCTCAAGTGTTGCTGCAGGCGTCTTATTTTTGCCTGTCAACACTCCAAAGGAGTTGTTCCTGTATTTTCATTTTCCCATATATCCTTTACCATATCAGTGAAACCATCACGGAGTAGCCAACCAAGGTCGAATTTAAAAGGTGGTGTGCTGCTATACGCCAATGGTGCACCTGAATTCAGAAGTAAAGATGTATAGTCTGAAAAATCTCTATTTAAAGCTACCACAGTCGTTAAAGGGTACATTTGTTCCCATTCCGTGCTAGACAAAACTCTATCTAGTTTCTCGTATGTAGGACTGGGTAAAGAATTAGCCCATGTGTACTGTCTACCAGACATCATAATTTTCCTAAGGTTGAAACCATCAGTTACGGCATTAAACAAAAAAGGACAACGATGGTCAAAATTTTCTTTATTCTTTTCCTTAGGGCTCCGTAAATGTTAAAATCACCACCAATCAAAATTGTTAAGGTTTCATTGGTACACATATTAACTAATTCAACAAGGAATTGTTCCTTTAACTCTGATTGAGCTGGTCCATAGACTTCTACCAAGGCCCACTTAAAGTCATCTATTTTGTTGCACAAGTGGAACATAACGTAGAAATCCCCTTCATTTATAGCTCCGATATGGTAAACATCCAGATCAATACCTAAGAGGATGCCACCCAACCGTCCTCTAGGCTCTTTTACATGCCAAATGTAATTCTTCTCACCACAAAGATTTCTAACGAACGAGTCATTGAAATTTCTTCTTACAGTTTCAAAAATTGCAACTAAAACTCAAGTTATGTTCCTTAGTAAGATCAGAAATAAAACGATGTTTCTTTGGGTCCTTAAACCCATACTATTTTAAAAAAATTGCTTTCATTAATGAGACTCTTTCTTTGATTTTCTTGGATTTCTCTCCTTGCTATGAGATGGCGTAGTATGAGCCATATTTATTTGCTCACTACAGCCATCCATAATATTCCCACACAGGTGGTTAAGAATAAAATGATCCACCTCCTCTTGGTCTGCTAAATCTTTCTCCTCTTTATCTAACAACTCAGTTTTAAAGTCTTGATTAGAATTAGTTGTTAGCCTACTTTTATCAGAAAAGATTATTTGAAAAACTGCTGGAAATAGGTAACCACACGCGCACATAACATGGCTACTGAGTGTCGCGGAGAGCAGTACGCATAGCGTCTCCAAATGTAAGTCGGGCCGATCCCACTTCACGAAAGCAGAGCCGTCGGCGAGCCCGGGAGAGGCCGGCCGGCCAGAAGGGCCTCGACTGGGTTCTGCTCAGGAGCTGGGGAACATGTTGCCGGTACCCGTTGCTTTCTATCGCGTACACATGTAGTACCAACGTATATGCGTGTGCATTGCGGCGTTGAACATGCATGGGTGCACGTACAGATAATTTGCCTATCCTGGCATTGCGTCCGGGAGCCGTTCGTGGAAAGCAAGCCCTGCTGAGAGCTGCAGACGGATATACAACGTGCTTACGGGCGCGCCGTTACAGCTGGGTGGCGTCGCTCGGCGCTTCTGGGTGAGGATAGCGACGTCTTTATGTGGAAGTTGGTTTGGCTCATTTCAGCCATAAGATCCTACAACTTGCTCAGCGAGAATGAGCAGCAAGACTACGTAGATTTTTAGCTGTTCCTCACAAAAATACAATCTCAAAATTTTCGTCCCTAGTCCCCCTGTCTGACATAGGTACGGTTTTTCTATATTTTGAAAATCCGGGCTTCGTGATCCAAAAGAGATAACTCTCACAGTTTACTTTATGCCCCATGACAAGCTGATGCATAAATATCACGTTCTTACATGACTACTCCCTTCGTCCCAAAAAAAATGTCATTCTACGATTCAATATTTATCCCACAAAACAAATCATTACACCCAATTTGACATGTTTGCATGTGCATGCAGCCATACAAAAGTCGATTAGAACCAAATATGGCTAAAAAAATAGGGGCAATCAAGGTCATTTTACCTCTTTCCTAATCCGTCCTAAAATTCGTAGAACGACTTTTTTTTGATGAAGGGAGTATCTATTTGTATTATAGAGTCCAAAAGTCTGGTTTTTCAATTTTGTTAGACTTACCTAGCTTATTGCTTATGTGTGTCATTTCCCTCGTATGTACTTACCAACAATCTGTTAGATTTTTTAGGGATATAGGAATGCCCAAACCTTAATTTCTTGGAGCTAGGAATACACACTACTATACGATCGGCCATTCACAGCCGGTTGGGGAGGGCTATCACAGCCGGTTTGGGGGGGGGGGGGGGGGCTGTGATAAAGCGGTTGTGATAGCTCCCCCTATCACAGCCGGTTTTGAAAAACCGGCTGTGATGAGAGGGCATCACAACCGGGTTTTAACTAAAACCGGCTGTGATGCGGAGGCATCACAACCGGTTTTTAATTAAAACCGTATGTGGTATGAATTTTGAGATTAAAAATATAATCTAGCATTATTTTGACAGCACAAAACATACAATGATCCTATTACAATCAGTTCCATACATGGTCTGTTTACACTTTCATACAAACATTAGCATTTCAAAGACCCTATTACAATCAGTTCCATACATGGTCTGTTTACACTTTTATACAAACATTAACATCTCAAAGAGCCTATTACAATCAGTTCCATACAGGTGCTTGCTGAAATTTTGAAAGAAATGAACAATCTTCAAATAGTACATAAAAGAGTTCTACAGGCTAATATGTATTCTGGTGAACTACAGAAAAGCAGTAGTTAAGATGAAACAAATAAAGCCATAAGAGTATATCCATAAAAAAGGGGAACTGCATGTTGAGTCCCTAGAATGGGAAGTGGTCAATGGAATTTCAATGCCAAGATGAGTCTTCACAACTGGGCAGCACCTTATTGATTTTAACTTTACAACTCAGGGGAGGATCCAGCCATGAAGACCATTTGGATCATAGATCACCATAACAAGATTGAGTAAACAACAACTTCACTGGTAAACATGATAATCACACGACTTGCATTGCTTGGGTCTAGCAAAGGAGTTCGGTGTGGGCAGAAAGAATATTGTTGCAAAGATATTTAAAGAAATGGTGCTTAGATGGATTCTTGACGTGTTCTTCTGTATAAGTATGAGCTCAAATGGAAAGAAGTGTACCTAAGAGTTGTGATCTCATCGCGAACTATAATTTGATCTACTAATACGGACAACACAATCGAAAACTGTCGTACCTGTGTGGAATATATCCTTCTAGAGACGAACAAAACGTTAGCACGTATCCAAAAGGCACTTGTAAGGATCGGACTCGATTTTGCTGGTCTGATCGGAGTCATGTTGGTAGCCGTTGCTTTCATGCTTTTGTGTAAGAGCATGCATTCTTGCACGGAGATGAATTACAAAACGCATGCCTCTTCAGGGATTGCTTTCATGGGTGCTCCATGGAAAGTTGGTCCAAACTTTATTGTCAGATGTATGTATACAACGTGCTTCAGTTGCAACTTGGACTTAGACAATTGACATGGTTCGGTACGGACAAGTTGGACACTGGGCGATGGGAACACAAGGAAGTTGGTTTTGCTCATTCCGGCCCTCTGTTCATGGATTTGGATAGGTGTAGCTCTTTCTACCACACTTTAGATTATGATTTCAACCGGATCACCTCAAAATCTAGTATTTGTCTCATGTTTTTTTTAACTAGCGGAAGAGCACGTGCCACAGGCATGTGTTTTAAAAAAAATAGTAAATTAATAATGTAATCAACATGGACTTTTTAAATTAATCTAGAACGTCGATCATCATAAAATCCGACGGTGTAGGAGTAATGTAGTCAACTTGGACTCTTTAGATTAATTTAGAGCGTTCGATCGTCATCATAAAATCCGACGGTGTTGAAGGGGTAAGAGTAACACGTAAGATTTGGTACGAAAATTTTGTCGTCCTTTATAGTATAGATGTACAGTACAGAGGCAACTTATACAAGCACGTGCGCTCAGGTATTACTGCATACTCTATCCCTATGAGCACCTCTACCAAATCTTGAGACTAATAAAGTCGCTCTACATGTGCCTGAAGCCAGTTCACTTTGTCTTGTGTTTCTACTTTCTACATGAACTCCTCATCTAAATTATTAATCCGTCAAACAAAAACATGTCCTATTCTTGCCGCTAATTATTTGATTATAGACAATTAATAATCTAATATAAAATCACACTTCATACTTGTGACTTTCACGCAATCATATCCTATCTCTGTCGATTAAACCCCAATCAGTGTTTTGGAGGCAACCTCACAAAGATGGCAAGGCCAAATACATCGCGGGGCTATCCACTAGTGGTGGACCCCCTTCAATCCCCCTGGGCGCGCGAGCAATGTTTTGAGCAAACTGACCATTGGCGAGGCATCAAACGCTAATTGAGGAAGAAGATGAAGCTGGGCATGACAGCTTAGGCCAAACTCTTGCCTTTAGGCAATTAGGCATATTCACAATGTAAGGCTGATGTTAGTAGAACCACCACTGGTGGAGGTCAGAGCATAGCAAAGATGAAAGTACCAGTGGAAAAACGGGCATCAGTCCCGGTTGGGAAGCCAGGTTTATTACATGTTTTGCAACCGGGACTAAAGTTTTGAGACTAAATTGCACGTCCATTTAGTCCCGCTTGTGAAACCGGTACTAAACAGGACTTTAGTACTGGATATTTACACGACCCGGTACTAAAATTTTGGGCTCGAAAATTTTCACTACCGCAGTTTCTCTCTCCTCTGCACTCAGTTTCCATTTCACCCACCGTGCTGCATGCTCTTGTGTTTCAAATTCAAGAACAGAAAAGAACCGGGACAAGAAGGAAAATGTTAAATTTACAAACTCCACAATTATACAACACTACAATAGGATAGATTCAAAGAGAAAAATGCATCCTACAAGTCAATCTGAAAAGAGAATATGAAAACGAAAAAAAACACGATGTCAGACTCCTCCGCCAGGGGCTCGTTGTCAGGGCCTTTGCCGCCCGGTGCTGCAGGTTGTGGGCCTCCACACGAGCGCGCCCCCATAGGAGCTGACAGGGAAGCCGAGCGCCACCGGGGCGCCGCCCGCCCAGGAGATAAGGTTGGAATTAGAAGGAAGAGCCAGGGAGATAAAGAAAGAGGAGAGGAGAGAGAGCCGCGAGAGAGGGCCCTGTGCAGGACATGCTAGTTGTGCGCTAAGTGTGAGTTGTGATATCAGTACCGACTGGAGGTGTGAGCCAGTTACTAACTTGTCTCGGGACAATTTAGTACCGGCTCGAGACACCAGCCGGTACTGAAAGGTGACATTTAGTACCGGTTTGTGTTAAAATCCGGTACTAAAGTGCCTCCGGGGACTTCCAATGTTTGGAGCCAGTACTAAATGGCTCAGTACCCAATTTAGTACTGGATTTAGACAACCGGGACTAAATGATCGAGGACCAAAGGTCGTTTCTCTACTTAGTCAAGGGCATCGACCCAAGGTAGCATATGTACTCGAAAGAAAAGCCAAGGAGGCAGCGTGCAATGCAGGTCAGGTGACAGGGGACCTGGTTTCAAATGTAAAAAAATTGATAAAGGAAGCTTTGTTAAATTTTAAGAGGATTACATCGAATTGATGCAATGTCTTGAAACACTCCCGACCTTTGCATAACGTAATGCACACAGCCTAATGAAAATAGAGAAAGCCAAGACTCTCTACTGACAATCAATCTGTAGTCTAGACCGTTGTCCATGTGCCCGGATAAAGAACTCCTTAGCCACCTGCACCAAACGTAGCAATACCGTAACAACCAAATCCTGTGAGGCCAACTTCTGTAATATAGCCCATGTATGGAGCCAGTGTATAATCAAGTAGATAACCTGCAATGGCAAAGGGTTAAGTTATTTTTTCTAAAGACAACATCATTTCTACATAGCCATAACGACCAACAAGTAGCGGCCGCTCCAAGCAAAATAAGCGGTTTCATTTATTTTTTAAGTCCCAATAGCCAACTCCACATATTGGATACACTACGATGCTGAGACAAACCTGACGCCGCATGAATCAGTGACCACACTATACAAGCAAAAGCGACATTCGAAAAAAGGTGCTTAATTGTTTCATCTTTGTGGTAGAAGCAACAAATTTGTTCCCTTTCCAATTGCGCTTTGCTAAGTTATCTTTCGTTAGAATTACTCCACGTCGCAAGTACCATATAAAGATCCTAATTTTTAAAGAACGTTTAATTTCCACAAGCGCTTATTTAAGTTTGGGACATCACTATGGATCATTGCCAGGTAATGAGTTTTCACTAAGAAAAGTCCATTCGAATGCAGATTCCATCAAAACGCATCGGGTTCCTGAGTTAATGTAATGTTAGCAATATGTGGAGCAAATTCGTTCCATGCTGTTAACTTATGCCCTATAAGATCCCTTCGCCAAGAAATGTTTAAAGGAGAGGTACTAAAGACTTCTGCCACAATACCTCGCTTGTGTCGGACTATATTATACAAACAGATTGTTCTCGCAGTGTTGAATTTACCAACTATTTATCTTCCCAACACATAACATGTGTTCCATCCTTGATCAAGAAAGTCCCAAAACCTAGAAACTCATGTTTCGCCTTCATCAGGCTAGCCCAAAAATGTGAGTCATCGTTCTGCCATTGAACTTGTGAAAGTGCCTTAGAGCCAAGATACTTATGGCTCAAGAGTGGTTGCCACGTCCCATCTGTTGTGAGTAAATTGAAAACCCATTTACTCAAGATTGCTTTATTTTTTATGTGTAAATCATGAATTCCTAGCCCCCCTTGATCCCTAGGCTGGCACAAGATACTCCATTTTGCAAGATGATTCTTTCGTGTGTGTGCTCTGTCACTGAGTTAATCACTCTGGTTTCAAGGTAAATTACCAGACATACATCAATTATTCCCATCAGGATCCAATTATTGTTGTAATTTGATAACAAAAATATTTGGACATGGATTATGCTACAGTCTAAAACTTTTAAGTAGAAGTAACTACAATATAATACTTGTAGAGATCAGATGGATGAATGATTCTAGTTTCCAACTGTGCAGTTCGTACCCACGTTTATGTTGGGAAGACATATACGACTAAACAACAAAGATTCGCGCAACAACAACTACATAAAGTACATATGCAGTTGCCGTGTACAAAACATATAAGTACACATGTATTGCAAACGACAACAGTAGCTGAATCAAAGTACAAAACTACTATTAAAAACAGATCCCTACTACTCCTGCTGCTATATGTAATTAGATGGCCTTTGATTCCAATCTAGCTACACTCTTTAAATCTAGTGGTTGTTGCTATCACAGTCCTAACAGTAGGGTGCACGGTCTATCCAAAAAAAACAAAAAAACAAAAAAAAAACAGAGAGAGAGGAGAGTGTACTTTCCTGTGAACTTAGTAGCCTTCCATATTGTCACGCTCTATGTCTTCTCCTTCACATGATCCAGATTCCAGACAAACTAGTTGCGGCTGTCCTCTCAAGTCTAAACAATGGACCTGTGTTTTAGACTGGGCAAAATTTCTCCCGGAATTCCTCCTATCCAAGGACGTACAATAAAATTGGAACTTTTTTACTCCTTAATTGAAGAGACATGGATAACTCCTAGTTCACTAGCTAACCCCATGTTGATCTAAAGGTCACTTCTGACGTGGACTCTGTGTTATACAATTATCCTAACAGGCAAATTTTATAATTTAGACTTAGTTTTTAGGCATGAGGTTGAGAGGGACTACAAGGAAAAAACAAGTACAGAAGCGTCCATGGATGTTGATGTTGAACTGCCCAAGGCAAGGCAGTAGTACTACTCTACTCCTTGCAGGAATTTAAAACAGAAAAGATGCCCCGCTGACGGACAGCACCTCCCTGCCCTAATTTATAGCAGAGTCATCGTTGGCACTGAAATCCATCTCTGCAAGGACAGTTGGAGATTGGAAATTTAAAGGAGAGAACCATATATATGTGATCCAGGACAGCTGCCTAATCTCCAAAGAAACAAAAGGACCAGCAATGCATTCATGAGTAACACAATGTTTAGTAGGGTACAGAGTTTTTTTTTGTTTTTTTTAGGGGGGGGGGGGGGGGGTGCTGTGCTTCTGAGAAGGTGAACTTAATTAGTTTGGATTTCAATCTGGTTTTAAAGTAAAAACAGATGGATCCACATGTACGGATTAAATATCATGACTTGATGAGAAATTAAATGGAGGTGTAAATTTCACTCAGAGTGACATGGAATTTGTACTGAGGTTAGTTTTTTTTTATGAAACGGTTAGTTTTAGACTATTTGCAACGATGTCCTTTAAATATCATTCTTTAAAGGAATATTTCAACCATCTTCTAAAATATTACATCCTCTAAATAGCATCATGCTGCAACGGTATCCCCTATTTCCTTCCTCTATTCCATCTTTTTTTTGCTGGTCCCACATGTCAGTGTGGGACCCACGACCCTTCAACCTTATCTTCAACCTTCAACCCACGGGCCTTGCCCGTCGGAGCCGGAGCAGGGGCAGATCGCCCGCCTGGAGCCGGAGCAAGGCAAATCGCTCCGCCGGCCGTGCCCTGGCCTTGCCCGCCGGCCTCCTCTCCCCTCCCCTCCCCTCCCCTCCATCCCGACCCGAGCCGAGACGAGTAATGGAGACCGCCACCGAGGATCTCGGCGGAGCAGAGCACGTCACAGACGACGACGCGACGGGCAGGCTGAGCTACGAGATCTTCTCCCTCCTCGAGGCCAAATTCCTCTTCGGCCGCGACGCCGCCGCCGACGCCCGCCCGGGCGGCCTCCACCACCCCGCTGCCACCGCGGCCGGTGCGAGCAAGGCCAAGGTGTGCGTGCTCTCCATCGACGGCGGCGCATGCTGCGGCGGCGGTCAGGGAGCCCCGCCGCCTGGCTCGCCGATTTCTTTGACGTCGTGGCGGGCTCCGGTGCGAGCGGCGTCCCGCCGCCTTGCTCTTCGCACGCGGGTGGGAGGCAACGACGGAGAGAGAGGGAGGTGGCAGACGAGAGAGAGTTTTGGGGGAGGGGGCGGCGTCCTGTTGATTTGGAGGGGGCAGCGGCCCTGGAATTTACAGGAGGTGATGGAGGACGCCGCTGCAGCTGGTTTTGTGGGCAAAAAAGGTAAAATAAGGGTGGAGGGTTATTTACAGGACATCGTTGCAAATAGTCTTATTGCAGATCCGTTTGAATGAATTGGTCGAACATGAAAAGGAAAGGATTGGTAAGGTCAATGGGTGAGAACACTTACAAAGTACTCCGTAGTGTATATAGAAATATATATGTTTTAAGCATGCATTGTTTTAAAACATATAACAGTTTAAATAATGAAGGAGATAAGGTATATTATAGGTGACCAGAAATCTTCAACATCATCTATGTATAATGGAAATCTTTACATGATTCGTTCGCTTATTTGTTCAAATGTGATTTGGAGATCTAAATAATATGTCGTTCACATTGCGCATGCTATTTCTTGGTCAAATAACAGTCTTAACTTCTTTATTTAAGTTTTGTGCAGTTGTGAAATGTAAATGGTTTCAGAACCTTGAAGATCATATCAGATTTTCTTCTTGCACATGCTATTTTTTTTATATCCAATAATTTTACCTAGATCTGTTATAGCACATGCTATTTCCTCCAAGATGTATTAGTTTGGAAATACTATATACAACAACCCGTAGTTAGAACCATATATACCCATTAATTGTGATCCTACCTGATAGTCAACCTTGGCTAGCTGAACTGTAGCCTCCTAGCCTTGCGAGTTGGGTTCAACTGACTGAGTCCTACACGTGTGGATTCCATTTCCACCCAATTAAGCCAATTTACACCAATTCAATTTGAGGTTGAGTCCAACAGTATATTTTCTAGGAGTGCACCTAGTCATCAGCGCAGCTTAATTTTCAAGGGTGTGCTCAATGCAAAATCAAGAGGACGGATTGCAATTAAGATAAAATAAATTAAGAAAAAAAATGAAAGATAAACAGGTGGTCCTATTGAGCTGGGCTTAGCTTGAGCACCACAAAAGAAAAAAGAAATTAAATTAGGTCTACAAAGAAAGTCCAAGAATGAATGAACTTTTTTTCTTCGAAGAGTAATAAAAACTAAACAAATCAAATTATGTCTCACCTCCCTGCAACAAACAGTGTTTTTCATAACCAATACAGTCAGAGCCTTATAGCACAGCAGCATAAATATAAGTCGACATCAACTATACGTATATGCGATATATTTATGGCAGTAAGACCAATTATTTGCATCGCAATTAATTGTTGGGAGCGAAACAGATTTTTCCAAAAGAGCAAAACAGCCGTGACGCGAAATGGCTATGCCGAACAGCCCAGTCCCCAGGCCTCCACCACCCCCATGATCCCCAACCAGACAGACCTGATGGCCTCCCCCACCTCTACAAAAACGTGGGTATTAACAAGGACCCCTCAAGGAGGCATGGACCTCCAATGGCGACCCTGCCGACCTCGCACCGGCACCTCTACTACTGCCCTCATATGTCTGCGGCGCATATATATACATATATATATCGCCCAATAGTGTGCAACTGTCTCTCCCATGCTCCCTCTTTTCTTCTATAGCTCCTCTCCCTCTCTTGTTCCTCCTTAGCGCTTCCTCTCACCTGGAATTCTTGTTGGAAGTACACAACAGCTAGTAGCATGATGATCTGCTACATGCTGTGGTGGTTGGTGGCATGCTGCCTGTTGTTCCTCCTGTACGGCTCCAAGCTCCGCTCCGGCTGGAGCCATGGCCACGGCCCCCGGAGCTACCCGGTGATCGGATGCCTCGTCGCCTTCTACCAGAACCGCCGGCGGCTCCTCGACTGGTACACCGAGCTCCTCGCCGCCTCGCCGACGCAGACGATCGTCGTTGACCGCCTCGGCGCGCGCCGCACGGTGGTGACGGCGAACCCCGCCAACGTGGAGCACATCCTCAAGAGCAACTTCGGCAACTACCCCAAGGGGAAGCCCTTCACCGACATCCTCGGCGACCTCCTCGGCACGGGCATCTTCAACGTCGACGGCGAGCTCTGGTACGCGCAGCGGAAGCTGGTGAGCCACGAGTTCTCGGCGCGCGCGCTCCGGGAGCTCGAGTTCGCCGTGCTGGAAGACGAGGCCAGGAGCCGCCTCGTCCCGGCGCTGGCACTCGCGGCGGCACGCGGCGCCGCCGTCGACATGCAGGACCTCCTCCGCCGCTTCTCCTTCGACGTCATCTGCCGCGTCTCCCTCGGCGTCGACCCGGGCTGCCTCGACCCGGCATTGCCGGCGGCGCCGCCGAGGCTCGCGGCGGCGTTCGACAACGCCGCCGGCATCATCGCCCGCCGCGGCGCGGCCCCCGTCGCCGCCGTGTGGAAGGCCAAGCGCGCCCTGGGGATCGGCTCCGAGCGCCGCCTCCGCGAGGAGATCGCCGTCATCCACGAGGCCGTCATGGACCTCATCCACATCCGCAAGAAGGAGCGCGGCCTCAATCATCAGGAGGTCAACGCCGGCGATGTCGGCGCCGGCGGCGGCCGGCGGAGCGACCTGCTGTCTCGGATGATCGAATGCGGGTACCCGGACGAGGCGATCCGTGACATGGTGATCAGCTTCATCATGGCGGGGCGCGACACGACGTCGTCGGCGCTGACGTGGTTCTTCTGGCTCCTCACCCGGCACCGCGGCGTGGAGCGGCAGGTGCTCGAGGAGATCGCCGGCGGCGGCGCGGGCGGCGGCGCGGCGGGGGGACAGGGGAGGATGCGTGTGCTGCACGCGGCGCTGTGCGAGACGATGCGGCTGTACCCGCCGGTGGCATGGGACTCGAAGCACGCGGCGGCGGGGGACGTGCTCCCCGACGGCACGCGCGTGGGGCGCGGCGACAGGGTCACATACTTCCAGTACGGGATGGGGAGGATGGAGTCCATCTGGGGCGCCGACGCCGGCGAGTTCAGCCTGCGGAGGTGGCTGTCGCTGCCGGAGGAAGGCGCGCCGGCGGCGGCCGTGGCCGGCGTGTCGCCGTTCAAGTACCCGGTGTTCCAGGCCGGGCCGAGGACGTGCGTGGGGAAGGAGATGGCGTTCGTGCAGATGAAGTTCGTGGCCAGCACCGTGCTCCGCCGCTTCGAGCTCGCGCCCGTCGACGAGGGCCGCGTGCCGGTGTTCCTGCCGCTCATGACGGCGCACATGGCCGGGGGGCTCAACGTCACGGTAAGGAGCAGAGGAGGGGATCAAATCGCTGCAGCTGCTCCTGCTGCTGGCGCTGGGAATTGAGCACTCCGGCCATCCAGTAGTTAACACACCGGCCGGCCGGCCGGGCCTCATGTAAGTACGACGACCAATTAAAATCAGGATTTATTTAGTTCTTCCATATACACATTGTTATTACAAATTCCTGAGAGGACGACTGCTATTATTGCTGCTTACAACATAATAGTGTACACTTTGTACCATATCAATGATCAAATGAAAGAGATACACAGCAAGCAGCATACAAATTTCCGACTATCCAGCAAAGATACGCCCGCAAGCCGTTTTGTTCACAGAAATTTTTAATTATATTTATTTACATATATATATAATTGTCAGCATCGTGACCTGGATGGGTGTAGATCAACCTCGACAAGCCGTAACGAGCCCGCTTTTCAGATCCCGTGAATTTGGCACTACACGAGAATTGAGTTTCGCAAGATTTTTCTCCTCCACAAAACTTATGTTCACTGTACTGGAAGATCATGTGAATTCTCACATGTATCCAAACTAAACGTGCCCTAAAATGCTGCCACCGATATGTCACAAGGCTCTTTGAGAGGCCTATTCCACCTAATACTACCATCTGTCTGAGACAAGTCGTTGACCTTTCCGCGCCAAGGTTTTTGGCCATGTGCGCGCAATTGCAACAGCCTGCCATGGCGCACCCCTGATGCACTACCGGAAATCCGGCCTTTGCCGTGTGTTTTTTCTCGGGGCACACGGCAAAGATTCTTTGCCGAGTGTTTTTTTTTAAAACACACGGCAAAGAAAAACACACGGCAAAGAGAAAAAAAAAACACACGGCAAAGAAAAACACACGGCAAAGAGAAAAAAATACTCGGCAAAGAAAAACACACGGCAAAGAACTCTCTTTGCCGTGTGTCAACAGTTGGCACACGGCAAAGAACTCTCTTTGCCGTGTGTCAAGCTTTGACACACGGCAAAGAACTCTTTGCCGTGTGTTTTTTTAAAAACACTCGGCAAAGAAAATTTTTAAAACACATTTTGAACCCCTAAACGAAATCAAATTAAAAAATGTTTAACTACAAAGTTGTATAACTTCTAAAGATCTACAACTTTTACTTTGATCATTTGTTTATATAACAAAATGATACTAAAAGTGTTTACAAATCATACACCTCTCATAAGTAGTTCCTAAAACTAGAAGAGAGATGTATAAGATTTGTGAACAATCTTACTATCGGTATGTTGTATGAACTTTTGACCAAGATGAAAGTTGTTTAGATCGAAAAGTTATGAAACTTTGTAGTTCATAACTTTTTTATTTGAAATCATCCTGTCAACGAAAAACTAAGTTTGTATTTCTCAAATTTGAAATTCAAATTTTGTAAACAGCTTTGGATGAACTTTTGACCAAAATGAAAGTTGTCTAGATCGACAAGTTATGAAACTTTGTAGTTGACCACCTTTTTGTTTGAAGTCATCTTGTCACCCGGATCTAAGTTTGAATTTTTCAAAATTTAAAATTCAAATTCTATAAACGACCTCGGATGAACTTTTGACCAAAACGAAAGTTGTAGATCTTGAAAAGTTATGAAGATTTGTAGTTCACAACTTTTTTATTTGAAGTCAGTTAGGGCCTCAAATAAGCAATTTACACTCGGAAAAGTTTAATATGAGGGGAATCAAAATGAGATATGGACACAAAGACTCGAGTGGTGTAGTGGTAGGGGGCGGTACGCGCGAAGGGGGCCGGCGCGGGTTCGAATCCCGCCGTCCGCGTTTCCGCGAAAAATGCGCGACTTGCGACTCGATGACGTAGGATGATGGGTAATGGCCGATGGGGTCCTTCCCCCGTTAAAATAAAATGTTTTGCTATTTTATTTTGCGTTTTTTCGGGATCAAAACTTTGCCGTGTGTCCCTCTTTGCCGTGTGCCAGATCGGGCCTTTGCCGTGTGCCCCGTGATCTGGCACACGGCAAAGATTCTTTGCCGTCCAAACTTTGCCGTGTGCGCTTTGCCGTGTGCGACACACGGCAAAGCCTTTGCCGTGTGTAAAACGGCCTTTGCCGTGTGCAATGGGCACACGGCAAAGGCCGGATTTCCGGTAGTGATGTGAGCTCTGGGGAAAAAGTTGATGGGCCTGCTTGCTAAGAATAATTATGGGCGTAATCAAGGGGGTTAGTTGAAGGAAGGACGTGCCCACAAACGAAAGTTAGCCGTCGCCGTTGCAAGAACCGGAAAGCCACACGTTGTGGAAAACCCTGCCGGGCCGGGGACACACACATCGCTAGCGCTGGTGGTGAGGATCGGAGGGGGGGGGAGGGGCAACGGCGAAAGAAAGGTTCCATGATGAAAGCTAGTTTGCCCCCCCGTCGTTCCATGCCTTGACGTTGCCACGAATAGAAAAAATGCGTTTCCGCGTTGGTTCCTAGTAGCTTGACGCATCATGGACCACGTGCAGAATATAGAGCCAACCGCATCGCCATCGCAAATCTCGATGTGCCCTGCCTTCACACGGAACTACTACAGCCAGGTCATGCGTGTGATGTGAATGTGTATATATGCATGTGGCGTAACTAGCTAGTTGGCTGCTGATTTTTTTTTCAATGAGATTAATGTTGGGTGTAGAAATTAATTAGCCGGAGCGTGCGGATTTACGGGTGAATTGAGAGGGCGGTTTGCTATTTTACTGTTCATAAAACTAATTTTTAGTAATTAGATAAAGTTTATTTAACATGGACAAAGTAGAGCGTCCACTTCACGTGGATGCTATAGATGGTCCCCTCCGACCTAGCTAGAAACTTCAAATGATATATGGACCTCACTCTAAAGGTTTTGGTTTTGCACCAAGATTGTATATGTCACCTGGTTTTTGCATATTTCCCTCTTCATATCTTTTTCTCTCCCCTTTTATTATTGTTACACCTTTCTCCGTGTCATTTATCATCCTTGCTCTTATTTTTTCTTAATTTCACTCTCTTCGCCTGCTTTTGCACTTCAAGTCTTAACTTTTAGGGTTGTTTGGGAGAGCTGCACCTCAAAAAATCTTGAGGATTATGAACAGTCACCACAGGCATGCATGTCACTGTGGACAAGCACGTACATTGCCTACCATTAAAACATGATTAGCTATAAATATGAGCGCTATTGTTAAGTCAAAACCTGCTACCTCAATTAGGTGGATGGCTTTCTATTTCATGACGATGAACATAATTAACCAGCTGAACTCAATTAGCATTGCTCTCCTCCTATCTCATCTCCCTACTCCTTTATGGGCCACCTCCTAGCTGCTGTTGTACCCTCGATATCACCAATTGCAATGTCGCCGTGTCATGTACGTGGAATCGCTTTTGTTTTCTTGCATGCGAAGATAGAGAGATAAGAGAGACTAGTGCATGGAATCTATCAAGGTATAGAAGGGTTATGAGCCACATATATAGCATTGACCAGAACGACGCTATGGCGCAGTGACGGAAAAAATCCAAAAGAAGACACGGGGACCCTTAATGCTGCTAACAGGAGATACCAAATTTTGCCAGTGGTGTTGTCGAGAAATGGAGCTGGCCACAGCCAACATATGTGCTTTACCGTTTGGACCACAGTACCACGCTGCAAAGTTCTTGGAGAACCAGGCACATAGCAGGCGATGAATGGCAATGGAATCCAAGTTCAACGGTGGTCAAGATTACTGAACCGCTCTACGATATTCGAAAGGGCCTCTAGCCTAGTGGTTAGAGCATTTAAGTAGCACCCAACAGACTCAAGTTCGACTCATCGTGTGAGCGAAGTAATAGGGTCTACCCCCCCCCCCCCCCCCCCCAACCCCCCTCCCTTTCCCAGTACAAGACCATACAAACAGGTAGAACAAACGACCCTAACAACAAGATTAAGAGGGAAACCCAACAACCCCAACACCTAACACAACGACCAAGAGACCGAAACAGGCAAACACCTGCAAAGGAAAACTAAGACTGCCGACATGACCAATGTGAGGAAGATGCTTGTAAGGTGCAAGGAGGGTTTGTAAGACAACGCCTTTAAGAAGGGAAACGACAGAGTTTTCACTCCGCAGCACGACATGACCGGTGACTCAGAAAAGACAACACCCTCAACAGGGTAAGCCGCACCCATGGGCGTGGCAGCTGCCGGCACCAGGAAATCCGGGCACAACTTTCACACGAGTCATTGGATCCTCACATCTTACACCTACATCGAAGAAACAGCCGAAGATCCACACAAGGTCATGAGAAGCAGACCAGCAACAGTGAAGAGCACATGCAGGCGCAGCCGCAGAAGCTTCTCATGGGCCAACAGCGAAGGCGACGAGCGTGAAGTGACTCTAAGGACAAAACTAGCGTTCTCCAATGTCAAGAGTGCCAACAACCTACGCTAGCAACAACCCCTCATTGGCCGTCGTTGCCACCAGTGGGGTAGAAGTGCTAGCCCGCACCTGTGTTGCCACATCCGCAGGCACAACGACTGGGCCGCCCAGCCGCAGATCCAGACCTAGAAGATTCGCCGAATAGGAGGGGGAAAGGGGTGCCGCAAGGGGAGACCGCGACCCTAGCGGCGGTGGCCTACAAAAGGGTGTGACATCAAACAACAACTATGGCGGCAGTTGGAATCGACATGGAGACTACCATGACGTCGGCATGGGCACGACCAAGGCGGCCCATGGCGGAGGCCGAGCCCAAAACACTCTGGGGCCAGATCTGGTGGCGGCCCGCGATGGATCCTAGCCCTAGACCAGAAAGCTACAGGGTGCGGCGGGATCTCCAGCCAGCCGAGATCAAGATGTGGCCATAGGCGGGAGGGAGCAACCTCGGCTGCCGGGATCTGCAGCCAGCCCAACGCGCACTGATGTGCATCTCACGCAAGAGAGAGGTGTGGCGACCCGGTTTGGCGGCATCCCGTGTAGAGGAGAGGAGAACGGGAAGCCACCACCACCCAGCAACGGCCACAGGGCATCAACGGCGGGGCCTAGCAACGGGCGCCAAGGAAGGGGAATCCTGTCCCGAGGGCCAGATCTAGACAATGGCAAAAGCACCCGCCCTAGATCCGACGGCAGTAGTTGGTGGCCCGGTGCCACGCGCCAGGGGCGGCAGCCCATGAGAGGGGAGGGGCCTCCTCTACGGTGGTCGGTGGCCTAGTGGTGGCGGCCCACAAGGCCGCGCAGGCGTTAGGGGGGCGGCCGATGGCCTGAGCACCAGCTCCGCCGGTGGCGACCCATGAAAGGGAGGGAGGGCCACCGTAGCAACGACCAATGACCGGAGGCTAAGGGCGCCCCGGTGCCGAGGGAGATGGGAGGAGGGCGCGCATTGATAGGAGAAGCTCTTGCACTCGAAAAAAACTTCGGCAACCAGGGATGAGGACGACCAACACGACTACAATTTAGGGTTAGGATTAGGGTTTGTGGGGCGGGAGAGTAGGAGAAAGAGGGAAGGAGTAGTATGGAGGGCCGGCTCCAGCTCCGCCACTGGCCGCCACGGCCGTAGCCAGAAGCCGACAACAACGGCGGTCGCCGCGGCCGGGTGGTGGGGTGGTGGTGGGGGCAGCGGTGGGAGTTCCGCCCGTGTCACCCCGTTACAGAGCGACATGGGGACGGGAGGCTGCAGAGTACAATGCGGTGATTATTTTATCCTAAGATATAATATGGGCTTGTCAGATCGTTGGAGGGAACCATGATCTCCATCGATCCCCAGATGTGCAGGCTTAACTGCTGGCTAGTTTTCAATCATCTAAACATTATTCTAGCGTTGGGCAGTGGACTTGGCACGCATCGTAGGTCAACTTTATTGCTAGTCTGCAGGAAAAAATGTGCTGCAATGCAAGGAAACCGACCTTCTGTATATTTTATACTGATGGGCAGTTTTTACAGCAACTGATGCATCATGGACCACGTGCAGAATATATCCAGCGACATCTCAGTCCCAATCTCGATGACTCTCACTTCACACGGAACCTACTACCATGTACTGTGTATGATGTGTGCATGCATGTATGGAGCAATTACTTGGCGTGTTAGCAAGAAAAGGGTGCATGGAAGGTTAGTCTTTTTGAATTAGAAAATTGTGAGCGTCAATTTAGCATGCTTTGGAAATTAAAGTGAGATGTGTGAGTAACTGAGTATATGATGAGTTTTTTTAGATAAAGGAGATGTCCACGGCCTCTGCAACCCCACACAGTTAAGTTTTTACATTTTTTTTCAACGAGCTAAATACAAAAAATACGGAACCGAGTACATAAAGATTATGAAAAATTCAAAAGCAAATTCTATTCTTGCTTCTCCATCCAGTTTTGGCAAATATATCCGAAGCGATGATTTCCAGTGCTTTGCTTGCCGAACGGTTGGTTTCCCTTGTGTCGTCACGCTGCAATAGAGACCAAAATCGCAGCCAGTATGCTACCCTGAAAATGAGTATATGATGAGTGCACTAGTACTTCTATATATTGCACTGCTCATGTCACTATTTTAAGATTGAAATGCCCACTTTATTCTAATCTGTAGGAGCGCCATAAATGTCCACTTCATCTAGAAACTAAAAAACAGTCCACTACTCCAACCTAGAGATTTCTAAGGATGGACCTCACCCACCTAAAGTTTGGTTACAAAGTTTGTTTTATTTGCATACTGGTCCTCTATGCCACCTGATTTTTTTTTTCACAATGGCTCTTCACACCATCCCCCCAATCCCTTATCCTTCCCCATGTCTAGCCTTCTCCGCTCTGTATATATTATCATTGCTCATGTCTCCATCTTCGTTGTGCTCACTCGTCACAATATATATACATGCTTCCCACTACAAATCACATATCCATTCATCTACACCCATACCTCATTGTCATCCCCGGCCCATTGCTCCTTAGATCACCTCTCCACTGCCACTTTTGTGCCTTCAGCACTGCCTCTACATTAGTGCAATAATTTCATTCCCACTTCATGTGGAGCATGTATTCATGCACTTTAAAGATATAGATAACCAAGAGAGACCAGTTCATCAATGAATCTATGTAGAGAGAGCGCTGGCCATCGACATATAGCATTGACATGAATCAATGACGTAATAACAGTTCTACCGAGAATAGTGAGATGCATGTGCTAAGATCTTGATGCACAATTACAATAGGAAACAATCACACCCACCATTTCACTGCGACTGTTGTGAACTCACGCCACCTCTCCATCGATGCAACTATCACAGTCGTTGTTATGCTATAAAAGATGGCACAACTATTTATATACAGAGCTAAGGGCGCATGTACTAGATTGCATCGAACCTAGGTAGATATATAGAGGGGAGTGTTGAATATGGATAGCACTGAGTGGAGGAAATGACATAGGACAAAATCTCTCAAAAACCTGTGGTGACATGTTATGTATGCTACTCATGTTATGTACGCTTCATGGTGGACTTACAGTGGATCTGGGAACTCTCTAAGAACATAAACAGATAAATAAAGATGGAAATAATTAGAGAGAATGTGATATGCGACCGAAACCAGATCTCACAGTGCCCAAGATTACAAAACCACTCTATAAAAGTATCTAAGATCTGGTATATTCTATTATTAGAATATTAGGGGGTTATATATGCTTTAACCAGGAAAAGAAATTCAGCTTTGAGCATTGGACTGCCACTTTATATGTCAGTTGGTTCAAAACTCAAAAAGGGCATAGAAAATTGTAATTTAATTTACTATCCAATCTTGGTTAGTTTATCCCAAGATATATTCACGTCCAGGGGCGGACCCAGCGCCCGGCCACCCTGGGCACTTGCCCGGGCTCCATCGTTGCCATACCTGCAAGAGCCAGTGCGCGCATGGGCAGAAGCAATTCTGTTCCGGGCAGTTTGCTTGCGTGTAGCTAGGTGTTAAGCGTGTTCTTGCATGTCCTGATCGGCAGATATGTTGTGTGGCTAGTGGTTTGGCTTTGGCACTTGTTCAGGTATTTAGCATGGCGCAACAGCAGATAGGTATAGAACGGATTTCGCCCGGGCTCCGTTAGATCGCTGGGTCCGCCACTGATCATGTCAGATTGTTGGAGGAACCACACGATGTCCATCCCCAGTTGTGCCTGCCTGTTAGCGTTCATTTTTAACTCTATACATTCAGTATTGGGCAACTTGCCGTGTATTTAACTCAGTTTTCATAGTTTATACAAAAACAAGTGCTGCAAAGGAAGGAAAAACTACATATATAGGTGGAAAGAAGACACATTTATATAGTATAGACATGTAACTCACTTCGTTTACATTAGGTCAATATGACAAAGCTTTTTACATGAGTTTTTGTTCATGAGTTATAGTTATCTGTAACAGTGTGTTTAGATATACGATATGTTTTAGTCTATTATATATCGTACCATTCAAACATACTCCCTCCGTTCCAAATTATAGGCCGTTTTGGCATTTCTAGGTTCATAGTCTTTACTATGCATCTAGGCATAGTGTATATTTAGATGCATAACAAAAGCTATGAACCTAAAAAAGCCAAAACGAACTATAATTTGGAACGGAGCGAGTATCAAACTTCCCTGTTTGGCCCATATATTTTCACTGGATTCTGATCCAAGATAGGGGACGAACAAAGTAGTGAGTAGTGATGTCCCTCACTGGTGGTCTTCTTTTCAAATTAGCAGATACAGTGATGTATTCTTATCTGCAATGTGCTATATAAATTATCCTCTAATTTCAAAAATAATTTACTCTTCTCTGATTGTTTGGACTACACTCTTGGGGTTAATCTTTTAGCTCCTAGAAGTAGCTTTGTTGGTAGCGCACGCTGTTTCCTAGGTAGCTCCGATTAGGAAGAACCAGCCTGTGCAGCCCTACTTTAATCTGAACTGCCAGAGCTTGGCAACAAGAGTTATGGTACTCAAAGACAAAAATATCTGTAACTGAACTGAGCCCAAGAGCTTTATATTTGTCCCACTCTCCTATGTGTTGGATCAAGCAAGCAACACGATCTTGCTCATGTGGGTGTGTGTGTCCATTATCGCAACTTCCAAAACCCTAGCCCATGTGGTGAAGTGCTGTACCAGATGAATTATAGTACACTTGATCATCTGATCTTTCTCCCTGTCAAGAAAAAATATAAAAGAGAAAACTAAGACTTATTAGGAAAGCAACAAATTGGACTAACAGTTTCGTCACGTTGTCTAATAATGACCTTTAGGTTTTCAAAGGCCTGAACTAATGCTAGTCAAAATCTGAACCACATGGCAGTACAGTAGGTAATATAGGAAATAGCATGCACATTGAAAGGTGGCTTGTGGAGCTAGTCTCTTGAATTTGTGTAGCAAGATAGTGATATGGGCATAAAAGATTTCAGATGCGGTTGGTCATAAGCTACGATTGATGGAAAGATGTTTTCAATTATCTGCAGCTGCAGGTGGAGCCTGCTTTAAATCAAGATATATATATCTACACGTTTTATCTACACGCGTGTGTAGCTACTCTCATCATTAAAATACCACCATACGTATGTGTACATACTATTTTATCACTTTGAGTATGTCCACATACTAATTCTAAGATAATCCAAAGGGATATTCATGAAAAATTTCAAAAGCATCCCTAGTTTTTAATTTATTTTGATTGTACCTTATTACTAATATATAAAAATTAGTATGTACACATACTTTATGTATGCTCACATACTTAACGTATATACCACCACAGATGGTCTAGTATCATCACATACTACATCTTACATACTCTTGGTTGGGTCAGATACATCATGTATCATGATATACGTAGGTAGGAGTAGCTACACGCGCGTGTAGAAAGGATTTTCCCTATATATATATATATATATATATATATATATATGACCCTAAAATGCACCTTGTTACGGACCCTACGAGTTGCGGCAGCGGAGCTAATCCAGTTGCAACTACGACACTTAACAAATTGCAACTTGACGGAACTAATTGCAACAGATCTGGTATAGTTGCAACCAGACACGAACTTTGTACCAGTTGCAATTATGACACTTGACAAATTGCAACTTGACGAAACTAAATGCAACAGATCCGGTCCATGTTTTTAGAAAATAGATCTGTTCCAGTTGCAACTAAACGCGAACACGCTACGAATTGCAACCGGATGACTAGACCAATTGCAACTATGACACTTGACCATTTGCAACTTGACGAAAATAAATTGCAACAGATCTCGGTTAGTTGCAACCGGACACGACCCAGTTGCAACCTAACGCGTTGCGCACTAAGTAGTTGCAATTGGATGCAGTACAGTTGCAGTTATACGATTAGATAGTTGCAACCAGGGTGGGTGCATTCTCTACAGTAAATGCAACAAGGTGCATTATAAAATTTGTGTGTGTGTATATATATACACACACATATATATATATATATATATATATATATATATATATATATATATATAATGGCATCATTGGAGTTACTAAAATTATGTGTTGCACTCTATGGTCTCTATTTACAAACTAGGGGACAATAATCTTTGCAAAGTCATCAAACATGACTTGTATGTTACTTTTAAAGTTTTAATTATACACATACATTATCTTTAGAGTATCGATGCATGACAGGGTCTAATGGACAAGTGACGCATCTTTGAAAATAGCATTTTTCATTTTCTTTCTAACTTGGTGAAGAGGATATACATGGATGTTCCACGCGTCCTCAAAACAAATATTTAAATAACCAATGGACCTGCAGGAACATAACAAAATTCACAACTCTAACCACTGCAATCATGCAAATTCCCAAGCTAAGTCTACCCATACATATATGGCACCTTAATTAGCGTACCGCAAAGGTCATGGATCTCTATCTCAATTTTATGCATGGAATGACCTGGAAGTTTTTTCTATTTGTCGATTTGTATACAAGATACAATATATTCTATTTGCACACATAAATTAGTGCGCATACACCAATGTACATGTGTTCACCAACCGAGGTGAGGACACGACGGTGCCCATTTTGTTTAATAGCTGCCCATTACGTGTACAGGCTAGCTGCTGCAGCTCGTAAGATTGATTATTATGCCTGGATTCCTTGGATTATATTGAAAGGTAAACGCTGGATGGTTGCTGGCCATGGGCCAGAGCCAAAAATAAAAAAAAATAAAACAACATGTGTAGTTTGGCTTCATCTTGTGTGGTGTCCATATACGTTTATATATGTCGAGATTTCACCTTTAGAAGGTATGCATATCAAGGGTTACCAGCTTCTTTTGCAATCCATATGTGTATTCATCTAAAACATGTTAAGGTTTCGCCTTTCTAAAGTTTTGTATATTAAGGTATCGATTAGGGATTAACTAGTCGTCATCCCGTGCATTCGCACGGTCTAGTTTTGAAATTGTAATGGGCAATGCCCTCGGTGCACCCGATCTATGTGCTACTCATCGTTTGCATATTATAGCTACAAATGCAAGTTTGCATGGAGAATTTTTAAAATGTAGTTAGTTTGGTGTAGTTAAGTATGTGATAGAATCGTTTCTCAAAAAAAATAGTAACCTCATTAATATTGGTATTTATCGACGGGTTACGGCTTCATCAGCCTTGGCAGACATCATCGTTGGCTTGTTGCAATGCTTGATGTTTGTACACTGAAGGCTGTAATAATGGCCATCCTCTCGCCCCTGTGGCTTCACCACGGTACCTATATTATTTTGGCGAATATAGCATTCTGATGATATTGCAAGGAAGAAGCTTAAAGATCAAAATAGTGTGGGTTTGACAGCTATATGCTGGGCAATATGGTTGAATAGAAATGATATGGTTTTCAATCGTTCTAAATCTAACACGTTCATGCAGGTAATCTTCAGGGCTACATATTGGACCCGCACATGGTTGTTGTTGCTTAAGGACGAAGAAGCAAGATCAGATTTGAAGAATGCCTGCCGCCTCTTGGAGACGGTCGTCATGCAAATGTTTGCTGGTTTTGGTTGGAAGTTCTCAAATAGAATTGCGGCGTAGCTGTCTTGTTTTGTTTGTAACCTTTTTATCTCCTTCATGCACTCTTTGGAGTGATTTGTGAGCTTAAGAGCTCCCCCCTTAATGAACCGCTGTGTACACCATTTCGATGGTGTAGAGGCCGGGACCTGTGTTCCATTATAAAAAAAATTACAACCATCCCCTTAACAGTACAATTGTGAGTTTTCAGCTCACAATTGTACTGTTAACATAGACTCAATCCCGATCCAACAGGATCCCTGTCAGCGTTGCCTCCTTCTTCATGCCAGTTTCTCTGTTCACGATCAGCGTCATGTCATCCTGGTTCATCTTAATTTAGGGAAGGTTTTTGGTGGAGAGAACATCACTTCCGTAAAGAGATAAATGTATGGGAAACAGACGATTTTTGGCATGAACATTTTGTGGCGTTAGATTTCTTTTAATGTGTCAGGCTTGCCTTGGTCCATGTCTCCTTATGCGTGGCACATATTGTTAACGTTGTGGACGACTTTTAATGTGTCAGGCTTGCCTTGGTCCATGTCTCCTTATGGTGGCACATATTGTTAACGTTGTGGACGACCAAAAATAATTTGAGACAATTAAATACTTCCACGTGCAGGACAAACATTCAAGTTTACATTTTTTTATTTGGAATTTTGCAATCGTGGCATGCATGGACTGAGCTACACGATAGGAAAAAACTGCTACTTATGTTCTCGATATATTTCTTTTGTGGTGGGTATCGTTTGATCTGAACCATTGGAAGTCATCCCCGTGAAAAATATATGGTCAGATATTTTTCTTTTCCTCCGATTAACGTGGGAATTTCTAGAGAGTCTGTGATTAGTATAGATATAGATTAGCAGGCATTGGAATCAATTTCTTGACTTTGAAATGCATGCCTTCACTCAATTTACTTGTTGGTCAAAATGGTAGCTAGCATGATTGATCTTTATGTGCAACTGCTAGAAATAAAAAGGAATAATATGCATCCAATCGAATGGCTTTGTCATAGGAATTTCTCTTGTTTTTTTTACATCATGTACAATCTAACCAAAATGTCAATTTTTCTGTCCCTTATATCATATAATTTCTGATATAAATTCTGTGATGTTCGTACTCCGTCTTTTGACTGATGATGTTGTAATTGTTGCGTGTTTTGCAAATCTAGATAGAACAAAAATGAAGTTGCCACACGTAACTGTTAAAGTTTTAAGTGCCGAAGCACATGGGCTTGACCTGCACAGGTTTGGAAATTTGGTGACGGAGATGACTTCTTGTGTTTCTTTCATCATGTCCAGTCTCTAAATGCACAACATATGGCAATGAGGATCGGTAACAACCAACTTTTGACATATGCATGGGCCGGGTCAGCAAGAATTTAAGGCCAAAATCTGTGAGGTTTTCTTCGGTGCTCCATACTACCTTATACTAGTGTTCAAAAGGACCAGTATAAAAGGATCTGACGGTCCAAATTAGTTGTATACTACTAGACCTTCACATGTAGTATAAGGTAGTATAGGTCGAGTAGTATAGTAGTATAGGGGTATTATGGAAAAAAATATTTTTAACATGTGATATAATGTGGTATAGATCGAGTAATATAGTGGTATAGGGGTATTATGAGAAAAAATATCTTTATTTTTATACTCATTTGGTCCTATATATTTATTTTTTTACACATATGTTCATTTAGGTTAGGAGCTCCAATAAAAAAATTATATTACAGTCTAATTACAAAATTGCCCATCCCTCGATACTCCATGCTACCATGGAGCACCGAAGAAGACCTCAAATCTGTACTTGTTCAAACCTAGATGACAAGAATATGCCCAATTATGGTCCAATTACTCTGACTCCATCCGAAGGGCGATAACTAAATCAGCTAAAAGACTACTTTTGGGTGAAATATTTTTTGGAAATGCCTAATCAGTTTGAAATTTGTGACTGACACGAAACTACTTAATTAAGTCCGACTACTTTGGAGGTGTTATGAATGACCCTACACCCAAACTTTGTAAATCATCTTCATATATACTGACTAATTGTATATTATATTATCAAAGTACAAAATTATGTTTCAAATTTATGGAAAGGATACTAGCTGATGATACGAATACCATGAGTGAGAAACACAAAAATATGATGTGATAATAAATGGCCAAGATTTAAACATATACATGCATTGAAATTTGGTTGCCTTCATAGGCTGCATCATCATCTATCCTAGATGAATGCAAGTAATGCCTTATAAAAGAGTCTATGGTTGGCTGCATGAGTGAATATTGTGAAGGTATTTGGCTTCCTGCATGTACGGTTACAGTGAACCTTGTAATATGTACATGAGTGGCTACTGCATCTGTGGCAGATGCCATGCATCCATTGGATCTACATGAGGAGAGAAGCTCATTTCGGACATATATATCCACCAGGCCATACATGAAGCCAAACACTCTTCTCCATATAAGATTATATTCATCCACCTTTAGTCAGTCGCCTTTTAGATATCTTGGCATCTCATGGATCATAGTTAGCTCAAAAATAAGGATTGAAAGGCATTAGTAGTTTTCAAAAGAATTTAATTTGTTGCATTGGAAGGTAAATTGTTATCATGTGGTCAACGTTTAGCCTAGTAATTATGTGGTGGGCATTTATGGTGTCTTTCCTTGAAGTTCTAAGAGGAATTTTGAAGAAATTTGTTTATCATATGTCTAGGTGGCAATCTCATGAAAATCTTTGTGGAAGAATTAATAAAGAAGGGGCACAAGCACTCCAAAGCTTTGCCTTTATTTTATTTCTACGCCCGATAGGATGGACTTATGTGTGATAATGAAAATGGGGTATAAAATTGAAGGAAGATTCAATTACACTATATTGAAACCGGTTGAAAATATATCAAATAAACTTCTATATAAAGATTGAAATTTGAGGACCCGGTGTGTCCGAGGACCGGTGGATGGTCGCTTCCTGGTGTGATGAGTGATTGACAACGTGGTGTGTATTGACGTTTCCCTTGGCTCAAGTATTGCAGGTGTAGAATGCGGCTTGATTGCATTGGTGCAGGTGAAGAACAGGCGCGAAAGGTCTTAGCCATGGCGGCCTCCGAGCAGCGGAGAGACAAGTAGGCTTGGTTCGAGGGACCTGGTGGCCAGATGGATCAAGTGCGGTTCACATGGTGCAAGAACGAGCAAGGGGACGTGGTTCCGGTGCAAGGTATCGGCTCACAACTGAAGCTCGTACGCGGACATGAAGCCGGTGCAAGGTAGCGGCTATCGACCGAAGCTTGTACGCGGGGTTTGGTGATTTGGCCACAAAATCATCAGGAGGACAGTTTCTTGGTTTGGGCCTCAAAACCAAGCCTGAGGACTCGACGAGGCGAAGTCTGGGCAGCTGGGCCGAGGTGACCAGCCAGGCCCAAGTTCGGCGTCGAGGAGCTTCGATCCAGAGGAAACTCGGCGTGACCGCAAGGCTTGCGTCGGAGGGAAGCTAGCTTGCGGTGGAAGGTGTCCCAGCCGGAAAATATCTGAAACCAAATGTCAAATTTGCCCCTGAGGGGTATGTATCACTTAGGGGTAGTTTAGTCTTTAGAGCACCACCACTTGGACTATATAATAGACCCCCTAGGGGTTGGTGGCTGCAATCGCTTTGCATCCTCTCTAGTTATCTCTCTGGTTTTCCTTTAGACTTGTATTTCCCTTTCATCCCTTCCACCTAGAACTATTTCGAATCATTCGTAGTTTGTATAGGTGAATTCATGGTTGGTTGATTAAGTTTGTGCTGCTCATCTTTGTGCCATGATTTGAATCCACGAGCTCTTTTCTTTTCCTTATTTTCGGAGGTATTTTCGGAGCTATTTTTGGGTGATTTCCGTTCTTCACTTCCTTGGGCGTTTTCTCTCAGATTTCTTTGGGTGATTCACGTATGAGTGCCTTGTGCCTCTTTTGCTAGGTGATCACTTGCCCCCAAACGCCGGGAATCGCTTTGGATTTGAAGTTTTTGTGATGAACTCGAGTTCTTGGTGTTCTTCATTGGATCTGTGATTCCGGGAGTTCTAGCGAGTTAGAGACCAAGATCTTTGGGGCATAACCTCTCCCTGAGGTGTATTTCATCTACCCAAAATCTTGTCTCAAGCCTCCAAGTCGTTTGGGAGATACGTTTTCGAGTTGACCTTTTTTGAGTCGATCTATTGATCCGATCGGTTTTTCCTTAGCTTGGTCGGATCAATCGACCGCCAGATCGTTTGCGAGATTGATTTTTAAATTGACTGTTTTTGCTGAGCCGGTCGATCGATCCGATCCGTTATACTTGGCTCGGTCGGATCAATCGATCGTGGAGGACCCGGTGTGTCCGACGACCGGTGGATGGTCGCTTCCTGGTGTGATGAGTGATTGACAACATGGTATGGATTGACGTTTCCCTTGGCTCAAGTATTGTAGGTGTAGAATGCAGCTTGGTTGCATTGGTGCAGGTGAAGAACAGGCGCGAAAGGTCTTAGCCATGGCGGCCTCCGAGGAGCGGAGAGACAAGTAGGCTTGGTTCGAGGGACCCGGTGGCCGGATGGATCAAGTGCGGTTCACATGCTGGCAAGAACGAGCAAGGGGACGTGGTTCCGGTGCGAGGTAACGGCTCACAACCGAAGCTCGTACGCGGACGAGAAGCCGGTGCAAGGTGGCGGCTAACGACAGAAGCTTGCGCCATGGCGGCCTCCGAGGAGCGGAGAGACAAGTAGGCTTGGTTCGAGGGACCTGGTGGCCGGATGGATCAAGTGCGGTTCACGTGCTGGCAAGAACGAGCAAGGGGACGTGGTTCCGGTGCGAGGTAGCGGCTCACAACCGAAGCTCATACGCGGACGAGAAGCCGGTGCAAGGTGGCGGTTAACGACCGAAGCTTGCGCGCGGGGTTTGGTGATTTGGCCACAAAATCATCGGTGGACGGTTTCTCTTGGTTTGGGCCTCAAAACCAAGGACCGAGGACTCGACGTGGCGAAGATGGGCTGCTGGGCCAAGTGTGGCCGGCAGAGGCGGTTTAACCGCCCCCCCTAGGCAGGTCCAAAAAACGGTGTCGAGGAGCTTCGATCCGGAGGACACGCGGCGTGACTGCAAGGCTTGCGTCGGAGGGAAGCTAGCTTGCAGTGGAAGGTGTCCCAGCCAGAAAATATCTGAAAACCAAATGTCAAATTTGCCCCTGAGGGGTATGTATCACTTAGGGGTAGTTTAGTCTTTAGAGCACCACCACTTGGACTACTAATAGGCCCCCAGGGCATGGTGGCTGTTATCTCCTCTAGTTTATCTCTTTAGTTCTCTTTGGTTTTCTCCTTAGAACTAGTTTCCCCTTCATCCCCTCCACCTAGAACTACTTCGAATCTTTCCTAGTTTGTATAGGTGAATTCATGGTTATGTGATTGAGTTTGTGCTGCTCATCTTTGTGCCATGATTTGAATCCACGAGCTCTCTTTTTTTTTCTATTTTCGGAGGTATTTTCGGAGCTATTTTTGGGGGATTTTCGTTCTTCTCTTCCTCAGGCGTTTTCTCTCAGATTTCTTTGGGGGATTCACGTATGAGTGCCTTGTGCCACTTTTGCTGGTGATCTCTTGCCCCCAAACGCCGGGAATCGCTTTGGATTTGAGATTTTCGGGATGAACTCGAGGTCATGGTGTTCTTCACGAGATTTGAGATTCCGGGAGTTCTAGCGAGTTAGAGGCCGAGATCTTTTGGGAAAACACTCCACTGGAGGTCTATATCATCTGACCAAAATCTCAAGAGCTCAAGCGGTTTGGGAGATCCACTTTCGATTTGACTTTTTCCCGAGGTTCCCAGGCCTGGGCGGTTTAACCGCCCCCCTGGGTGAGTTGGATCGAGTGTTGTTTCGGTTCGTTTTGTGTTCCTTTCGATCGATTCGAGTTCCGCTGCGTGTTTCTTGTTCCTAGGGTCAGTAGCTTGACAGTGGCTACGTGATCTTGGCAAGATAGCTTTCGGAGGCTTCGGAGTTGATTTGGGAGAATAGCCGGATTCGTGAGAGAAATTTTTATCGGCTCCCATTCACTCCCCCCTCTCTGGTCGCCGTTTCGGTCCTTCAATTGGTATCAGAGCCGGTTACGGGTCTTTGCGACTCTAACCAGTCTAAGATCCAAAGATGGCGTACCAAGATCGGGGTTCCGAGCCTCCGCACTTCGATGGGAAGAACTACCCGAACTGGGTTGCGCGTATGGGCGCTTTCTTGCGAGGCAAAGGAAAGTTGCTGTGGGATGTGACCAAAGATGAAAACTATGTCAATCCCACCAACTTAGATGCCCAGGATGCAAGGGATAAGTTTGAGGCAAATGCTAGAGCTGTTGACTACTTGTTCCGTGCTTTGTCTGCCGAGGAGTTTGAGCGAGTTTTGGGCGAGGACCTAGCTAGCCAGATCTGGCAGAAGCTCAAGGTAGCCCACGGTGGTGATAGCCATGTGAAGGCTAGGCTTTTCTCGATGTATCGCAGAGTATAAGAATTTTGCTCATTTGCCTGGAGAGTCTGTTGATGCTTTGTTTCAGCGTTTCACTTCCATTGTCAACAACATGAAAGCCAACATTACCGTACTCCCATACTCGGATCATGACAGAGCTATCAAGCTCTTGCAAGCACTTGATAGATCCGTGTGGGGTGCCAAGGTTGAGGCGATCATGGAGTCGGCAAACTATGAAACTTTGTCTGTTGATGAGCTTTTCTCGAAGTTGAAGTCTTCTGAGGTTGACAGATAGCTGCTTGCCAAGGCTAAGAGTCCGACTTATCCCCATAGTCTGGCTCTAGTCGGTGGCTTTGGATATGGACATGCTAACACTCCCAGACACTTTGCTTTGTCTTCTCTTGTGTCTCTTCCAGATGAAGAATATGAGATGCTGAGCGAGGAGGATCTCGCGTTGCTCACGAGGAGGTTCAAGCGGATGTACTAGAACTGAAAGGGTTCGAGGCGTGTCGGGAGTACGTGCTACAGATGCGGGAAGATGGGCCACTTCATCGCCGAGTGCCCTGAGGAGATCAAGAACGACTACAACCGCAAGCATCGCCCGCGAGATGACCACAAGCACCGTCCTAAGGACGAATACCGCTCCAAGCACAAGAACAAGGACGAGAGAAGGTCGAAGAACAAGCACGGTGGACACAAGAAGAACCGATCTCGAGCGATGGTGGCAGATGCGAGCGACATTGACACAAGCTCCACCAACACATTGTCAAGCTCGAGCAGCGAAGATGAAGATCAGCGGCCACCGCAAGGAGAAGAAGAACGTGAACCGCAACTTCAACGGCATCTCCTTCGCCGCCATCGACTACAGCACCATGGCGCACGACTCCGTGAAGAGCAAGGACGACTCCGACTCCGACTCCGAGGACGAGGTATTGACCGATCCTACCTCTTTGCGTAAGGAGATTGCTAGGCTAGAGGAGTTGGTTGATAACCGTGATGATGTGCTTAGGAAGACCAACAAGGAGAAGAGAGAGTTTAGGTCTTTGCTAGGAGAGTCGAAGGAGAGAGTAGCCGAGCTTGAGGCCTTGCTTTCTGAGACTGGAAAGAAGGCGATGGACCTTGAGTCTTTGCTTTGCGAGTCTAGGGAGAGAGCAGCTAAGCTTGAGTCGGAGATTGCTATGTTGAAAGATGCTCCTGTTGTTTCTGATGAGGTTGAGTGTTCTTTCTGTGATGTGCATCTTGCTGATCTGGTTGTGCTTAAGGAGAAACACATGACATGCTTAGATGATCTAGAAGATGCTAGGGTTGAGATTGTTGAGTTGAAGTCTAGATCTTCTTTGCTAGGTGCTTGTACTTCTTGCCCTGCTCTGCATGCTAAGTTGCTTGAATCTCGTACCATGATCAGTTCGCTTGAAGCTCAATTGAAATCTCCCATTGCAAATTCCTGTTCTGCTTGTGATGTTGTCGCTTTGAAGAATGTTGAGCTAGAAAAATGTGTCGATCGTTTGCAAGATGAGAATGATGAGTTGCAACAGTGTTTGGGTTGGTTATCGGGTCGCGAGCCACAGCTTAAGATGTTGATTGCTGGGTTCAAGAGAGCTGATGGTCGTGGTCTGGGTTCTGAGAAGGTTGCTGAGTGTAGTGGTGAGAAAGAGAGAGAGCAAAGTAGTTCCACCACAAATACCCCAACACCACCAGAGAAAACTCCATCAAAGAACAGCTTCTCACCTAAACCTAACCACCTGTTGAACAAGCTTGACACCACTCCAGATCCTCCCAAGTTTCCACCAAAGACAAACAACTTCCAGAGGAGAGTGACTTTTGTGAGGAGTGGGGTTTACCAGCCGAGAGAGAGGCCACAGCTGAGAGAAACTCCAAAGCCAAAGCCAGTCCGCTTCCATTGTGAGCATTTTGGAAGGGATGGACATCTTGAGGAGTTTTGCTGGAGGAAGAAGAGGGAGGTGAGACAAGAGAAGGAGATGGGGAACAGGGACATGTACTACTCTTCCCTAGTGTGCCTGTGTCTCGTTCACCCTTGCCTAGAGGAGAGGCCTTTGTGCGCACAGTTCTTTCGTTTGGTAGTCGTGGTGTTCCAGCTAGTCGTGAGTTTGCTAGGCGGCCTCCGGTTCGTGGTCAGTTTGGTTCAGGGAGGTTCGACCGTAGCTTTGAGGTGAGGAGAGAGTCTAGGCCACGTTTTCCACCACGTGGTGCTAGAGGTCCGATGGTGAGAGACGAGAGGGTTTCACATGGTAGAGTTGATTTTGCTAACCCCTCTTTTGAGCAGATGGCTCGACACTGGTTTGACTCTTTTTGTGCTAACCCCAGTGTCGAGTCATTCGCTCATTCTCGTTCTCGCTTTTGATTGTGCAGGTGGGAGGCTTGGAGAACTTTTGGTTGATGGATTCTGGGTGTTCGAGACATATGACAGGTAATAGGAAGTGGTTCTCCAGTCTCACCCCGGTGGTGTCCAGGCAGTACATCACTTTCGGGGATAAGGGTAGAGGTAGAGTGTTGTCTGAGGGTGCTATTTAGGTGAGTGACAGTTTTATGTTGAAGAGGGTTGCTCTTGTCAAGAATCTTGGATTTAATTTGCTTTCAGTTTCTCAGCTTCTTGATGAGGGTTTTGAGGTTCGGTTTAAGAGTGGTGATTCTCGAATTCTTGATTCTCGAGGTGACCTTGTGTGTATGATCATTCCCGAGGGACAGATTTTCCGTGCTGATTTTTCTCGATCTTTTGGTCCTTCACGGTGTTTGATCGCTGGTACTTCTTCTGAGCTTTGGAAGTGGCATAGGAGACTGGGTCACGTGAGCTTTGATTTACTCACACGCTTGAGTGCTCTTGACCTGATCCGAGGATTGCCCAAGCTCAAGTTTGAGAAAGATTTGGTTTGTGCACCTTGTCGGCATGGTAAGATGGTTGCTGCCTCCCATCCACCTTTGACAGATGTTATGACTGAACGTCCAGGGGAGCTTTTGCATATGGACTTGGTTGGTCCCGCTCGCGTTCGTTCAGTTGGTGGAAAGTGGTATGTTCTTGTGGTTGTGGATGACTTCTCTCGATATGCTTGGGTGTTCTTTTTGGCGTCGAAGGATGAGACATTTGTTTTTGTTCGAGATCTGATTTTGAGGTTGAAAAACGAGAGTAATGGTGGTGCCATGAGAGCTATACGCAGCGACAATGGTACGGAATTTAAGAACACTCGTTTTGATGCCTTTTGTCGTGATCTTGGTCTCGAACATCAATACTCTTCGCCATATGTTGCTTGCCAAAATGGAGTTGTTGAAAGGAAGAATCGGACGCTTTGTGAGATGGCTAGGACGATGCTAGATGAGCATAGGACTCCTAGGAAATATTGGGCCGTGGCAGTGAACACAGCTTGTTATGTTTCAAATCGGATTTTCCTTCGTGCTTTCAAGAAGAAAACTTGCTATGAGCTTTTCCATGGTCGTTCCCCCGTGTGCTCACTTTGTTCGAATCTTTTTCGGCTGCATCGATCTAGTTCCTACGGTTAGTGGCTTCTCACTAGCTACGTGATCTTGGCTAGATTGTCGGATTGGCTTGGAGTTGAATTGGGAAAAGCCAGATTTGGGAAAGAAATTTTTATCGGCTCCCATTCACTCCCCCCTCTCTGGTCGCCGTTTCGGTCTTTCAAAATTAGTCATAGCTCACAAGAGAACCGAAGTCTCGCATTGATGGACTCCACGTTCTCACTCAATAGCTCCATATATGAGCCAACATAGCAGCCCAACATATATACAGTAAAAGGCTCATTCCTCTCAAAATATATTAACCATAGCACTGGATTAAAAATGAATCATATTTTATATGTTGTAAATAAAAATAATATTATGCAAGGTGCTAGCTACTCCCTCCGTCCCATGAAAAGTGCAACATTAGCGTTTGAAAAAAATTCTCATAAAAAGTGTAATTTAGAGATTGGGTCTTAACCACCTTCCTAATTAAGTGATCGGATTTGGTTTGCATGTCAAAACTAACTCAATATGACAAATAAATGAGGGCATGTGAGTCTCTTCACGCCATGGCTAATCTGTCCTAAAAAGTTAGAATTGCACTTTTCACGGGACAAAGGGAGTATGTCACATTGATGAATACATCAACGTAGAATTGTCACCATAGAGATTGTCAGTTGTCACACCACAAGCATATATGCCTTTGTCTCTACTGAACGATTCAAACTTTCTAGCTAAACCATGAGCGGTGTTGTCCTTGAATTGCTCATCCGTGTAGCAGGTTATGTTGATGAGTTTAAGTCCTAGGCTTATTGCCATGTAAATGATAAAAAATAATCATTTAGTATAAAAGGAAAATCTAAACACTGCATGAGAGACCATCCTAAAATTGAAAAATGAAAATCAAAAGAAAAGGTGAAGGACCTAAACGGCGACCAGAGAGGGGGGAGTGAATGGGAGCCGATAAAAATTCTTTCCAACCGATCCAGCTATTTTCCCAAATCAACTCCGAAACCTCCGAAAGCGATCTTGCCAAGATCACGTAGCCACTGTCAAGCTACTGACCCTAGGAACAAGAAATACGCAGCGGAACTCGAATAGATCGAAACGAACACAAAACGACCCGAAACAAGACTCGATCCAACACACCCAGGGGGGCGGTTAAACCGGGTCAGGGGGGCGGTTAAACCGCCCTGGCCTGGGAACCTCGGGAAAAAGTCAAATCGAAAGTGAATATCCCAAACCGCTTGAGCTCTTGAGTCGACATTTTGGTCAGATGATATATACCTCTAGTGGAGTGTTTTCCCAAAAGATCTCGGCCTCTAACTCACTACAACTCCCGGAATCTCAGATCTCGTGAAGAACACCATGACCTCGAGTTCATCCCGAAAATCTCAAATCCAAAGCGATTCCCAGCGTTTGGGGGCAAGAGATCACCAGCAAAAGTGGCACAAGGCACTCATACGTGAATCCCCCAAAGAAATCCGAGAGAAAACGCCCTAGGAAGAGAAGAACGAAAATCCCACAAAAATAGCTCCGAAAATGCCTCCGAAAATAGAAAAAGAAAAGAGAGCTCGTGGAATCAAATCATGGCACAAAGATGAGCAGCACAAACTCCATCACATAACCATGAATTCACCTATACAAACTAGGAATGATTCGAAGTAGTTCTAGGTGGAGGGGATGAAGGGGAAACTAGTTCAAAGGAGAAAACCAAAGAGAACTAAAGAGATAACTAGAGAGATGACAGCCACCATGCCCTGGGGGGCCTATTAGTAGTCCAAGTGGTGGTGCTCTAAAGACTAAACTACCCCTAAGTGATACATACCCCTCAGGGGCAAATTTGACATTTGGTTCTCAGATATTTTCCGGCTGGGACACCTTCCACTGCAAGTTAGCTTCCCTTCGACGCAAGCCTTGTAGTCACGCCGCGTGTCCTCTGGATCGAAGCTCCTCGACACCTTTTTTGGGCCTGCCCAAGGGGGGGGGGGGGGGGGGGGGGCGGTTAAACCGCCCCTGCCAGCCACACTTGGCCTAGCAGCCCATCTTCGCCACGTCGATTCCTCGGTCCTTGGTTTTTAGGCCCAAACCAAGGGAAACCGTCCACCGATGATTTTGTGGCCAAATCACCAAACCCCGCGCGCAAACTTCGGTCGTTAGCTGCTACCTTGCGCCGGCTTCTCGTCCGCGTACGAGCTTCGGTTGTGAGCCGCTACCTCACACCGGAACCACGTCCCCTTGCTCGTTCTTGCCAGCATGTGAACCGCACTTGATCCATCTGGCCACCGGGTCCCTCGAACCAAGCCTACTTGTCTCTCCGCTCCTCGGAGGCTAGTCGCGTCTACCGTTCCTTGGATTCGAATCCAGGTTCTTACTCCCCTGGTGAAAGGCTACATCGGACTCCGTGCGCTTGCGGATTTTAGTTAGGCTATGGATTGCCAACAAGCTTTTCTGGCGCCGTTGCCGAGAAACGGTAGCAACACTAGTGTAGGATCTTTTTAGCCGTACACCTTTACCCCCATAACCATCTATCACATGGAGTTTTCTCCTAGTTACCCGACGGTTCCATCTAGCGAGTATTTGGAGCCTGCCTTCATCTTGCCACCCCATACCACCTCATGGCTTCGAGATCCGTCCCAGTCTCGTTGCCATGGTTCGTGCACAGTCTTTCGGTGGAACGAAGGACGGAAGTCCCTATGCTCACTTGCAGGTTTTTGAAGAGAATTGCTCTCTTCTTATTATACCTGACGTAAACCAAGACACTATACGATGGAAACTTTTCCCATTTTCTCTAATGGGAAATGCAAAATCTTGGTACGACCGGACTGCAAGGGGATTTAGCGGAGATTGGATCAAGTTGAAAGACGAATTTTGTCTGTTCTTTGACCCTGTCTCCAAGATCTTGAAGCTCAGAGTTGAGTTGATGACATATCAGCAAGGCGATGAGTCACTTGGAGCCACGTGGGAGCGGTTCATAAAATTGGCCAACTCAGGGCCACCGCATAACATTCCAGAGGAAATGCTTATGCAGCATTTTGTTGGTGCATTGAAGCCGGAGAGTGCACAGTTCTTGAACATCACCTCCACAGGGTCAGTGCTATACAAGACAGTGGATGAGGTACGAGAGATCTTGGAAAAAGTTCTCAACTCTACCGAGTACACTGGCGTTTTCGACGACCCACCAATACCACCAACAACCCCCACAGACAAACAGCCACTTCTTGCCCTCACATTCGATCCACCTCCTCCGATCATAGAGGAAGTGCTCGAACACCCCAAGTCCTCAGACCAAGAAAATATTCTTGACGATCTGCCGCACTTCATTCCCGAGCTCTTTACAGAAGAAGAGTACTTGGAGATCGGCAATACATCACGTATGCCCATGGAACAAGTGTGCGCAAGTTCAAGGTCTAAGGCGTTCATTCCAGAAGCCGTACCGCAGATCGAGGGTTTATCTACGATCATGAGCAAGGAATGGACAGAGGAAATTGAAAGTTGCGAAGACATCATCTGAACCAACCGCAACTTCAGAGTACTCCATTGCGCTATTGAGGGAACTGACTCTCAGGAAGTTGCCTACGACCCGAAGGTCGGGAGTAATATCATATCAAGTGCACTCGCATCACGAGTGCAACCAGACGAACCCCGGTCCTTCTCCCGTAAGCACCTCAAGTGGATCGACGGCCAAATGATGGAATGCAGAGGAATCATCCGTGTTGTGCCCGTACACATGGGACGCAACAGGATTTTCCTAGACTTCCACATTTTCGATATCCCTAGAGGCGACAACTTCTTCCTGATCGGACAGCCAATAGAGCACCTTGCCAACCCAAACCATGATCGAGCAACGATACAGTTCAAGGTTGGTAAACAGATCATCCCGGTCAGCCTTGTGCGGTCAGTGAACACTATCGTAGAGGCCTGATCCGAGACAGACCCAGTGGAAAAAGCAGTTAGCTCTGCTCAAGAAGAGCAAGCTCAGTCCTCACAGGCTGAAGAGGCTAACCATTTCATCCAAGAGGCAGAAACGGACGGTTTTATAAAACTCGACGAGGAAGAAAAGCCACAACACCCCCCTCCTGAGTTGAAGCCGCTGCCTCCTGGACTTAGATACGCTTTCCTCCACAATGATCGACGCTCGCCAGTCGTCATCAGTGACAAACTGACAGAGAATGAGACTCGGCAGCTTATCACAGTCCTAGAGAAACACCAGTCTGTCTTCGGGTATTCTCTACGGGACTTGAAGGGGATCAACCCCAGCTTATGCACCCATCGCATACCTATGGAGCCGGACCATACGCCGTCTAGAGAACATCAAAGACGGCTGAATGATGCGATGAGGGAGGTAGTCAAGAAAGAAGTGTTGAAGCTTCTGCACACGGGTATAATCTACCCTGTGCAAGACAGTGAATGGGTCAGCCCAGTTCAAGTTGTGCCGAAGAAGGGTGGAATGACAGTTATCCAGAACGAGAAGAACGAACTTATCCCTCAAAGGATCGTTACTGGATGGAGGATGTGCATCGATTACAGGAAGCTTAACTGTTGTATTGTGACTCAAATCCTACTTGGATTAGGACTCAATAGGGGTGTGCTTTAGGACTTCTAGTTCTATTAGGACTTGAGCGATGAATCCTACTAGGAGTAGGACTCCTAATTGCATGTATGGGGCTTTGGAGGGGACTATATAAACAAGGGGTAGAGGCTCTATCAAATCAATCAAGCCAAGGGCAAACACCAAGGTCTCATCCAAGGCTTGTGAGAAGCAATTAGGAGCGCTCAAGAGGAATAGGCTAGATAGTTCTATAAGCACTAGATTCTTGTATGAGGCAAGAATCCGAGGGTCCTAGAGGGTCAAGTAGAGTTGTGAGGGAGCGGCAATCACTTGTACTCTTTCGGAGTTGTGCTTAAAGAATTTGCGGTCGGCTTCGCCAAATCCTATTCTCTTGTTGTGGTTGCTTCAACGTCGTCAACTAGGGTTTTCTACGAGATTCATCTACTTCGTTCTTGATATTGTGCAAGCTCGTGTCGTACTCGCAATATCTTTTCAAGATCCGAGGGTTGCTGCGCATAACGAGGGGTATCAGATTCTAACAAGTGGTATCAGAGCCAAGGTCGGATTGAGCTGATTTTGTGAGAAGGTCGGCAGTGCTAGGGTGCACGAAATCAAGACGATGTCAGGGATGTGGAATCAAGTAGAGAAATTTGATGGCAAAGGGAATTTCAGCATGTGGCAGTGTGTGGTAACAGATGTGCTTGTCCAGCAAGGGTTAATTGATGCTCTTGAGGGGACCAAACCGGAGAGCACAACCGCTGAAGACTGGAAGGTGATGGAGCGGAAGGCTGTCAGTACAATTCGACTATGTCTCTCCGATGAGGTAAAGTACTCGGTAATCAAGGAGAATTCCCCGAAGAAATTATGTGAAGAGCTTAGGAAGAATTGTATATGACAAAGTCGCTGACAAATCGGTGGGTGCTGAAGCATCAACTATTCAGGTTGCGCATGGAGGAAGGCACA